>VZTT01069790.1:0-31247 GCA_013400855.1 Buphagus erythrorhynchus
GAAATTCAGTCTGGCTGCTGAGTGGCTAATGTTGTACCATAATTAGCTTATTAATAAGCCACTGAAATAAAAATGTCTGGTCTTACTGTGACATCTTAATTATGTTTTTCACTCAAAATCACAACTCAATATCAACTCTGTTTTTACTATTGAGACTAATACATTACTAAAAAAGGAAAAGAATGGGTCATCCTTCAGTCTATTCAGAATCTTTATTTTGAACTATGTAAATTTATTTTTGAACTATGTAAATATATACCTGTGTCAATGCTACATATTCGAGCAAGTTGCTTCAGAAGCTCATTCTCTTTGCCCTTCAACTCCAGGCAACAATAATACGATAAGTCCTGAAACAATATGATAGTGTCAAAGTGGGAATAACTCTTTAAAGTGAGCCCGTTAAGAAAGCACCAGACAGGGTTTCACAATTTACAGTTCAGTAGAAATTTTTCGTTCTCTAGAATTTGCCAAAGTGAAATGAGTTTCTTTTTAACTTAAAATTAATAGAAGTAGAAGAGTGGTGAGGCATTTCTCATTTGAGGGTCAACCTGCCTCTCAAACCAACAGATGAAAAAGGACATAGAATAAATTCTCTCTCAATAGCTGCTCAGGTGGATGATACAAGGATTCAGTTAATCTCTTATCTCTTGAGAAAACTGAAAATGTAGTATTTCATAGTTACCATAAGACTCCTTTAAAGGTTCATCTTATTCTCGCTGAAACTTGCCACCCAGAATTACAAAATTATAAAATTATTCAGTTCATACTTAGCAGTCTTATTAAAAACTGACATAACAGTACTTCACAGAGACAGAAATATTCATTATAACTAAGCAGTTGATTACTTCACCTTGGCAAAACATCAAACAAAACATGTAGATGTGGTACCTGAAGAAGGCAGTGCTTTGTCATGGCTCGGTAACAAGCTCTGTAGCTCTTCTCTGTAGGGCTGTTTCCTAAACAGTATCCCCATTTCTTTACCATATGAAATCTCTTTGCATGCCAAATATGGGTTTCCAGCCAAATATTCTTTCTTTGCCTGTGATTAAACTCTGCTACCAAATTTATGTGGCGTCTTCTAGCTTTGCGGCATTTAGTCTTTGACTGTTCTTTTTTCTGATGTACAGCTTTCTCTGCCTGTTTTTTAGAAGAGAGGATATTGAAGTAAATCTCAAGAGAAAAAAATTGTGAAATTAAAAAGGCTGAAATATAATAATACAGGAAGCACTAACATTAAGTTATACCATGTTGGATCATTCTTGAGGGTAACTAACTTTGAAATTTTCTACGCAAATCACGTCCACAGAAGTGCACAAAGAGTTGACTGAAACCCATATATAAAAAAAAATCCCCACACATTCAGAAACATAACAGTGAACAGTAAGTGCTGCTACTTCCTGTGTGAAGTTTTTGCCACACATCAATACATTCACATGAACAAGTCAATGTGACATGGAAAATTCCTGGAGATTTGGGCTCACATAAAAGCAGTACAGACTCTCAGACTGACAGAAAGGACCCTATCAGTTCTACAACATGTAGAAGTGGATGAGAGAGGACTGTGGCAATATCTTGACCAAATTCTTGATAACCTAGCCTGAACTGAATACTTCAAGGTCTAAACTATTACGTGTCGATGCATGACTAGAGAGGAAGGCACGACTTGATAAATACTTGATTTTTCTTTTTGTGAAGAAAAGTGGTACAAAGAAATAGGACTATAAGATATACAAAAAGATTCTTAGAATATTCTTTGTAAGCTCACCAAGAAACATTTGACAACAGACCACTTATAAGAATATAAAAATTATATTATAAGAATAGCAAAGGAAAGAAAATGACAGATCAGTGCCAAGAACACTAAAAACACTGAAGCAACCCATGAAATCAAAATAGAACTGAAAAAAAGGAAATATCTTCCCATCAGACCCATCATTCATCACAGAGAAGGAAATACAAGCCACTGGATCAATGGTAGGTGACTGGTTCAGAAAGGCAATTAGAGAAAAAGGGATGTGGATTGTAGATGAAAAATACACAACTTTAAGCTTATTGAAGAGATAAGAGATGGTCCAGATAAATGCTTAAATGAATATGGTCATGATAAAGGATCTAAGACAAATGAAGAAAATGCAGCAGAATTGAAACAGATGACTTTGAAGATGTAGATCAAACACTGAAAAGTAATAGGCAGAACCTTTACAAAAACAAATACCAGAGATATCACAAGCTGCAAGAAAATGTGAGCCTGTGCAAATACACAAGTCACACTAAAAGACCTGAAGACAGAAAACGTAGCAGAAGAAATACAGCTGCACCAGGGCCAATTAAATAATCTCAAAAAATCCAAGAGTTGTATATGGAGTGGAAACAGGGATGGGAAAGTGTGTGTGAGCATGCATACAGAAGTTAGAAAGGCTGTCATATGAAAGGAGTTAAAAAAGCAGGACACAAAAGAACCAAATATAAACATTAAAGAAATCTAGATTTAACAAGGATAACACATAACTAACTATGCAAAACAGCCCATGCCGTCTTCCTTCAGTTCCTAGAAAACAGGCCCAAACTGCATCTCTTGTCATGTCTGACAAAGCAAAAAGAATGTGAACCAAAACAGTAAAATGATATACAGGTTGTGAAGATCCAATAAAACACACTAAGAAACACATAACTGGTGTGTGGCAGGGAAGTATCTGAAACAATTTCTGAACCATGAATAATCATCTTCAGGAACTCAGGGTGGAGGGGGCAAGGTCTCAACTTCAAGACAATGCAAAGGAAAAAAAGAATGCAATAAATAAATTTATCAGTCAACCTCAATACATAGAAAATTTACCAAGCAAACTCAATTGACCACTTTAAGAATTCTCATTTAAAATGATAAAGTAATCAATGCCAAACATTGGGAAGATCATTTCCCAATGACATCCCGCTGAACCAATTTTTAATTTTTGTTTTGAAACATACAGGAAGGCCACAGTGAATAAGGAGCAAGTAACTCCCATAGCCATATTCTGACTAAATGCTGAGATACTGCCACAAAATGAGTTTGATGAGCTGTTAGGACTAGTCAATTAGTAAGTCTTAAGCTGCATGCAGCCTGCCAATAACCCCAGTGTGCCTCCCACATTTGAGCTGTAACACTCGAACCATCATGTCAGCTGTGCTGGCTTGAAGCTGGCATGGTCACATCCTAAAGCTGGGGTGGGGTGCAAGGCAGCCAGGTCTTACTGAGGACTCTTGGACCACCTGAGACCAATGCCCCACCTGAACAACCTAGTGGACTCTTTTAATCACTACCCTAATAAAGCCAGGTGGTGAGACCTACTTGAGTTACCACCTGAAACTGAGGTGTTCCTGCATTTTGAATCCAAATGTCAGTCAAAGTTTAGGGTACTCAAGGAAGTCTGGCAAAAGTTCAGATCTGAACATTAATAACTATAGAGCTGAACACTGTGCTTTGGCTGTGCCCAATACATGAAATGCTGTAAAATACACTTTTACCTCTTTCCTGGCCATCTCTTGGAGCCGCCTGGGCAGGCGTTTAACATTGTGACTCATTGCTCGCCTTCGCATGTGCCTAGGGAGGGTCTGGAACACCAGAGAGTTGGAAGACTTCTGAGAAACTGCTTTCAACATGGCATTGATCTCAGCAGCACGAGCTTGAGCAAAGGTAGACACTGCAATGAAAAGAACTGCATCAGAGCGCGACAAACATCATAAAAAACCAGGAGGATACTGTATGTAAATTATGGAATTACTCCTAGTACAGCAGCCCGATATCTTCTTGTCATAAAAGTAACTACTGCACACTGTCACTGAAGACATTTCAGTTCTTTACATATCCTGAAGTTTACAGATACGGTCAAGCAAATATTTTTACATGAATGAATCTGAAAGCTGCTTAACCAACAAGTCCTATTTGCATTAAATACTTCTTTGTTAAATTAGAATAGCAATCTTTTCAGGTGGTATTCAGGGAAATGAAAAAATCTTTATCATGGAAAAAAAAACAGAAGCAGTAACATATTACAGACTGTTTTAAAACAACCAAATAAAAATCCAGAGCTTGGTCTCATTTCATCTTTATGGAAGTGTATCTACTATCAGAGCACTGCCACATTTTGCAAAGCTGATTTACTCTCCTAAATAAATGTTCTGTTAGACAAAAAGCTATCTTTAACTTACATCACTTTACAGAAGAGTAAAATCAGTTTCACTGGCTACATTAAAAGCAGATAACTGTCAGTACTCATTTTGCTGGCAAACAGAAACCAAAATGCATATCCCTCACTATAAGCAGGTGTAACTTTTCCACTCAGAAGTCTGAAAGGACCCACTGAACAAGAGCTAGTCATTCATTCCAGTTCACAACTACTTCTGTGTTTTGGAGAAAATCAGGAAAAACAGAAGTACATAGCATCAGTTCTAATTTTTGCTCTTGCACAAAAACAAAGACAGCAAACGTAATCACCAGCAAATTGCCCTGGACAGATAAATTATTACCTTTTCACATATACAAACCTGTTATGTATTTTGGCATTTCCTCAGATACACTCTGGTGTCCTCCTTGCCATCCTCCTCTGCCTCTCTCTCCTCTACTTTGCCCCTTTGAAAAATATTGGTCTTTCCTGTAAGAAGGCCCAGATGACTGATTTGAAAATTTCTGCTGCTGCTCAGAATGAACATCTGGAAGGTTTAGAGATGAAAAGAGGTTAAAGAAACAAAAAATAGTCAGAGTAACTGGTAACTCTATTAGTCTTTCCTCATAAAACTCCATTGCAGACTCCTCCAATTATATTTAATACTAGAAATCAGAAAAATTAAGTTCTTTCTGACAGGAATAAGTAAGAATTTTAAGCTGCCCTGCAGCAAACTTGTGGTAGATAGAGCAACTTTTGCATGCTCTGAAAATGGCATGCAATCCAGACTTTACCTCCAAGAGCCAGAACAAAATCAGTCCATGCAACATCGTAGTGATTTTTATTATTGTCTTGTCAGAATTTTAGTAACAAAACAGCAAAGTTATTTTTTCCATTTGCCCCTTGATTTTTCTTCTATAAGTAAATGTATTCTTGCCTGACATGTATTTCTTTTACAGCAATAATTAAGGTAAGCATGATACATGTATGCTGGTGCAGGAAGTTACTTGTCTGGTACAAGTACTTAATCCAATACTGAAATTAAATAACTACAGTAAAGCTTCCTAAGGTACAGACATACCTTTCAGAAGTGCTGAGCACCTAACAAGTACCTAAAGTTTCAGAGGGCCTTGAAGTCCTTATTCAAAGACCAGTGTATATTCAGCCTAACTAATACTATATATTAGTTTAGATCCATTTATGTTCAGTTAAGCCTTAGTCAGGATTTCTACTACAACTTGAGATATGGTTCTCAGGCAGTTCATGCCAGACAGTCCAACTAAAAAAGGTCCAGCCATTCCTATCACCCCATCCACTACACCAAGACAAGTGCTTGAGAGAACAAGGGGCCATAGCATTCAGGGAGCTTCTTTAGTGAAAATCAACCTGTGTGTCCAAAGGAATGGAGTGAGAGAGAAAAAAAACCAGTTTTCAGGTTGATAAGCCTCTTAAACAAGCCTGTCCCTTTGTCTATGCTATCACTGCCATGAAGACCAGCCAGGAGCAATTCACATTCAGCAGCACCTCAATTTATAAGAACTTAGAAAGGCAAAGAATCTCCTTTTTCCATTTCAAATAAGCAAGAAACTGAAGTTTTATGCTCAGCATCAGTACTGTTGTAGCCCACTGCAATCATACATCACGCAGAACTGCAGTAACCCTGCAAAAAAAATAATTTGGTGTAAAACCAGAAATTAGCTTTTATATGGAACAATTCCCTGATCTGGGTTTCCACATGCCTGAGAGCAGCATTGTCCAGACCCTGAGGCAAAGGTGAGAAGGAAATAGCTGGGAAAGAGGGATGGAAGCTGTCTCAATCAGCAAATCTGTGTAGGCCTACAGCCCAAAATTCATATCACAAACACACTCTCTTAATGAAGGAAGTAAAAATTGTAATCAGAAGACAGAAGACTGTTTGGCAAAAGTCACTGACTTAATAACTAAAAAACCCTTAAATTATTTTAGCAACTATATAGATCCATAGTTTTGCAATTGCTATTTAGAGCTTTTCTTTTCTGTTTCTACAAAATAGCTCTGTAAAACTGCGATACTGACACTACAGAAGAATGTTACATGGATGAAAATCCATGCCTTTTAACAGAATGGAAAAACATAACCACATAATCTTAGAAGTTCCCTGCTACAAATGAAGCTAGAAAAATGTGTTTAATCTGGCAGTACTCCTGTAATGACATTCCAAAATCTTCGGACATGGCTGAGCGTAATTTGCTATGTCATTCTGTCTGCTTAGGAACTCTTCAGTGACCTAAATACACAGTGACACTGAAGAGTTTTTTCATTCAATCACAAAGATGCAATTTGTCAACTTCTGAAGGCCTCAAAGTAACAAGTCCTTTAATGTGTGGGGTTTTTTCCCAGAAATAACGTAGGTAACAAAATATCTCAATGTGAAGGTGGTGGTGGAAATTGAGATCCGACTGAAGCATAGAGGATGCAGGTCAAACTACAAAGACAAAAAAAGCATGTAGTATTCAAGCTGACAGGATCCTTCAGCTGCAAAGGTTACCCGTGTACAAAATGCTCCAGCAACGACCCAAGTCACTGCCATTTTGGGGACATGCCGTGCTGCCTCCTGCCAACACCCTTCACAGACACAAGAGCCACAAGCCCCAGGGGGCAAACTGGGCGGGCATGCAGATTGGAGGGAAAACCAGTGCATCTATCATAGCACCAGAAGGCTAAAGCAGCCCCTCCTGCAGCTCCCAGGTCCGGCAAGGGAGAAAATTATTTGGGTATGTGATAATTGATAGAAGATTCGTGTTAATCACAAAAGTATTGGGGTTTGTATAAACCAGAATACTAAGGTCTGAAGTGAAGCATGGACACTAGATAAAGGAAAATATATTATTAAATCGTTCTGTTTTAAATCACCTTCTTATGAATATTATGTTTTCCAAATAAGTTGTATCTACTACCAGCTTGCAAAATCAGACTTCCCGATAACCCTTCCTGCCTTTGTTTGATCAATGTTGCCTATCTCAAGGACCAGACTTCCAGATTTCGCTGGTGGTTATATACAAAGACCAGATGGTTATCTGTGAGACTGACTATTACCCAGAGTCTTTGTGAATTTGGATACGGATGTTTATTCAACCACCACTGCTTACCTGGCAAAATTACGACAACAAAAAACCAAAAATTATTAATTACAACGAGAGACCATACTATAAAAGGCTGCAAACCAAGTTTCTATGGAGCGTGGAGTGGGCAGTAATCCCCCACGTTCCCCAGCGCTGCTTGATCCGTCTACATCAAATGAAGCAATCTAAATTTTGCTAAACATCGAGACTTTTATTTCTCATTTATAACAGATAAAACATCCAAATTCATTTTACGACTAGAAACCGTAGGGATTCGTTGTGTAATTGAAGGGATGGTAGAGAGAAGCACATATTCACAGGGTACAGAATAGCCGGGGCTGGAAAGCGCTCTGGAGACCACGCAGTCCAACCCCACCGCCAAGGCAGGGTCACACAGAGCAGGTTACACAGGAACGCGTCCGGGGGGGTTTGGAATGGCTTCAGACAGGGAGACTGCACAAGTCTCTCATGTTAAAGAGAGTCCCATATTAACGGGATTTACGGCAGCACCAGGACTAAAGGAGTCTATGGAAGGGTAGGAAGCCCTGGATACTCACACGACAAGCACGCTGCAGGCTGGGGAGAGGGGGACACTTGGCCCTGAGGGGGGTCACCCTGCCAGCCCCACCCCGCCAGCCCCGGGAGGGGCTCCCACAGCCGTACCTGGGGGCGGGCAGGCTCTGCTCCCGCCGCCGGCGAAGGGCCCCGGCTCTGCGGGCAGCGTAACGCTGGCCGGCTGGTTCCTCATCTTCTTGGCTCGCTTCTTCTCCCGCGCCCCAGACATCTCCGGCGGGTCTGCGGAGCCTCTCCGTAGGGGGCTGAAGAGAGCAGAGGTCGGCAGGCAGTGGCGGTGGCGGTGGCGGTGGCGGTGCAGGTGCAGCCACAGTCCCCAGCCCCAGCCCGGGGCTCAGTCGCGGCGCGGCCTCCACCAGCACACGTGCACATCCACGCCCCAGCACAGCGCATGCGCACTCCCCCGGCACTGCCCTGGAGGACTACATTTCCCAGAAGCGCCCGCGGGCGGTGGCGGGGCGTGCGCTGAGGGGAGGTCCCAGCACTTACTGTGGCTTCAGCACCGTCTCCGGCAATGGCCTCGCTCGTGAAGAAGATAATCAGCACTACAAAGGCCCCTGCACTGGGTCCCTACAGGTAATGCCTTAGCTAGGAATGATCTGAGAGTCTTGGTGGATAACAAGTTGACCATGAGCCCGCAGCGCTCTTGCGGCCAATGCTTTCCTGGAGTGCATCGGGAAAAGTGGCCAGGAGGTCGAGGGATGTGATCCTATCCCTCTGCTCGACCCTAGTGAGGCCACATTTGGAGAGCTGTGCCCAGTTCTGGGCTCCTCAGTACAAGAAAGACGAGGAGCTGCTGGACAGGGTCAGCAGAGGGGCACAAGGATGATGAGGGGTCTGGAGCATCTCTTTTACAAGGAGAGAAGACTGACAACTCATCAATACCTATAAATACCTCAAAGGCAGGTGCCAAGAGAATGGTGCCAGACTCTTTTCAGTGGTGCCCAGTGACAGGACAAGCAGTGGCCATAAACTAGAACACAAGAAGTTTCAGCTTAACATGAGGAACTTTGCCCAGGAAGGTTGTAGAGTGTCCCTCTCTGGAGACATTCCAAACCCAGCTGGGTGCATTCCTGTGTAATCTGCTCCAGGTGACCCTGCCTTGGCAGGGGGATTGGACTGAATGATCTCCGGAGGATCATTCCAACAGTAACAACTCTGTGATTTTGGGAGCGGGAGCTCTCTCAGGAGGCACAGGAGCAGGTTTTGCTGGTGGTGTTTTGGCAGGTCCCTGGGGCTCTGTCAGGCAAGCCTGGGGCTGAGGTGAGAGCAGGACCCCTGAGCAGGGGCAAGTCCTGGTACCCCCTCCCCAAGTAACCCCCAGGGACACCTGGAGTCCCAAAGCACGAGTGGAGCTGTGGTGCCACAGCAAAATGCAGCCCCATAAGGGGAGGGGGTATACCTCAAAAAGTTAGTTTGGGAAAGTAATTCTGGAATTAGTGGTAAGCAGTGAATGAAAAAAAAAAAAAAAAGAAGAATGATTGCACTCTAGAAAAAGGTGCTTGTCTAGAGACAAGTGTGTTATATAGGGAAGCTAGAGATGCTGACTAAGCAAGTTATGGAGAGTGAAGGCTGACCCCAGTCCAGGATGAGCTTGGTTAGATGGAGAATTCAATGCCTAGGAATTGAAAATTCTGTCTTATTTTGAATAGTTCTAAATGTTTTTTAGTCTAAAAACTTAATTGCTGTAAAAATATGTAAGATGTTCAACACTTTGATAAGTATTTGTTGTAGCAATTCTGCATATAATTAAAATAAAGAAAAATCCCAGTTTTAATTGGAGAAAGGTTTCTCTTTGCAATTTGGATATGAAAAAATGTGCAGTCAGTATAGTAGATTCTTACAGCTAAAGTACTGAGAGGTTTTTACCAGGATTTTTCTAAGAATTTTTAATTCTGTATTCAGGCTTTGTGTTCACAATAGCATCTTCATGCCTTCCAGGTGCATTTTTGTCTCCATTACTTAGTGTCCTGAGCTTCCTAAGCTTCAGACTGTGAGTTTCTTTTAGGCATGATAAAGATGGAAAAATACAAAGTGTAGAAGCAGAGACACATGACATGAAGGTTAACTTGTGTAAACAATAAACTGTTGGTGGATTGCAGCCAGAGGCCTGGCATTGCTTGGCATCAGGAGAACATCTAAGACACAGGAAGGCAACAATTCTTTGTCTGCACTCACACACCACTGTCCCGGCCTTCAACATAGCTTTCCACTCCAAAATGTTGTGCTTATTGGTAGTTTTTGATGAAATACTGCTTATTATTCCGCCTGTTAAATGCATGATGGGTCTAACATCAATAAGTTTATCCCTAACTTAGTTTACCAGATTTTAGTAAGCTTGTCAAAGTCCAGAGATTAGAAGTTGCACAAGAAATAACTGCCACATCTCTGCTGTGAAGCCTGAGCTTGGTTACACAGGAATGAGGGCTTAATGTGGAATGAAGAATTGGGATGTATGGGCTGCATTCCTGGTTCTCCTATAGCCCTTCAGTATGCTTTTTGGCAACCTATTTTTACTGTATTTTTCTGTTTCTTTTGCTGCATCCATTTGCCAGTACCTTGAGATAGGTAGGTAGATAGATATATAAAAAGACACATTTCTGTGTACGGGTCTATATATCTCATTAATGTTATTAATCTTTTAAAAGATACTCCAGAGATACTGCTCTTGTATTAATCCACAATCATTTGTGTAAAGAAGATCTGATTAATGAAGAACATGGTTCCTAACACCATCTTTCTGACAGACAATGTTGTTCTAAGGTCACAGTGTCTGCCCAGTTATGCATTGGGTACACTATAACCTGAATGACTAAACACGCATTCACATCCCTGCTGATTAATAAGTAGCTACAATTGGCCCTAGTTACAAGGTGCATCTGCAGTTAAAGAATGATTTGGGTTTGTGGAGTTGAAGTTTCCCTTAGCTTCACATGTTTATTTAAGTCCAGTAGAAGTGTACTCCTTGGCTGGTAAATTGTTCCTACTTCCAGTGAATACAGGATTCCATTGGTGAGCACACCAAGAGAAGATTGAGGAGCAGAAAAGGGGACCCAATAAAGGCTGGTGCAGATGTTAATGTGGCAGGGTATCAGAAGGCTTCAGCTTGTTCTTTCCCAAGTTATTAATGATTTAGGACTCTCCGAAGGTCTCTGTTAAGATAAACATTTCACTGTCATTTGCTTTGTGATAAGCAGTACAAGACAATCTCTTTTACTGGAGAGCCCATACCTACTTGTTGCACATTCTCTGTTCTTCAAACAGAAACAGAAATTTGTGCTCTGAGGGCCTCCCTCCACAGCAGGAGTGATGGGAAAGAAAATTAAAGAAGCCTGTGTGTACATGCACATGTTTCTATCAACAGGACTGTGTCAGCTAGAGAGCTACCTTATTCACTGGTTTCTCTTCTTTGAATGGTGTACTTGTGTGATTTACTCCGGTTTTGTTAGTTGATGACAGAAAAAATAATCCCCATGTAGGATAGTTTACCATACCTGACAAGTTACTGGCTATTTTTTCCCCTTATGAAATTATAGGAAAATGTAGGACAGGTGTAAAAGGAAACATGGGAATGATGGCGTTGTTCAAACTGCCTGACCCTGATCATTTGACTGAGTTCTTAGATTAGGTTGGTCCTCTGTGAGGTGAATGGATTAAGACAATCCAACTGAGTGAATCTCAGTTGAGACATGCACTAAAAAAATTCTCTGTGTCCCTCTTTTTCCATCGACATTAAAGGGGAGCAAACCTCCTGTTTCAGATACCTCAGGGAGGTGCCTAACTCAAGTTTGTGTAGCTTGAGAGAGTTGTTGAATGGTCAAAACAATGCATTTTCTTGTGGTATGAGAAGAGATATGAAAAATGATGTTGATATGCCATAAACACTTCCAAAAGAATCTTTCTATAATTTCTTCGCAAAATATTTTTAATTATTGGTTGAAGAGAATTAAGTTGTGTCTCTTGCATAATGTTTGCTAGGTAGTTTAAATCTTGGTTTTCAACTTTTAATCCCTTTGTAGTAGAGACATTAATAATTGCCACCTCAACTTCAGCAAAAGCATTTTTATATGAATGTTTTGCAAATAGCTTGAATTTTGCATCCTTCTGAATTAATCCAGCCAAGAAGTCACTCAGTTTATATGGTGAGAGGAGAGTGATTGTTCTGGGGGTGGAGTGATCACGGTGTTTTGCTCACTGGCCAAATTCATTACTCTGGAGGAAGATTGCCAGGATGCAGGGTGTCACCTCACAGCTGTAACTCATTATCATAGTGCCTGTTTAAGAAGAAAAATGTTAAATCTCTTTTGACTTTTTTTTTTCCTTCATTGCTCTGCAGCTGAAATGTAGTTGAAAGGTATTGTCTGCTTCTCAGACTGGGATGGAATATTTATCTGGGCAGGTGCAAAAAGTGTTTTTATTTACTCTGCTTTCCCTCTGTGCTATCTACCTTGTGGAACCTAGCTCAGTTTAGTGTTGTGTTGCTGCATTCCTGCCTTGTGCCTTTGCAAGAAATAGGGTTTATCTCCTCGAGGGCAGAGCTGTGCCCTTCCATAGATGGTGTAATCCCAGCTCTTCAAAAGCATAAGCAGATTGATGTATGAGTGCACGTACAGACTTGCATGTGCATAAGCTCAGTCTTCTTTCTGATACATTATACAGTACTGTAGAAAATTTGAAATGTGCTTTCAGATTTGAAATTTGAAATGTTTTCATGGGGAAACATTAGACCTAAAATGTCACTTGTGTTTTCAGCCAAGCCGTGCTAGTGGACCGGACAATGTACATTGCAGGGCAGATAGGGCTGGAACCTTCCACTGGGCAGCTTGTCTCTGGAGGGGCAAAGGAGGAAGCCAAGCAGGTAAGAAGTCTTCCAGCAATTAACTTGTAATGGAGTTGACATGTGTCTTATTAAATGTGGAATTGTGAGAAATTGAGGAGACTAGAAAACATGTCACATCCTCCAGATGAGGGAAAAGCAGGAGGAAGTAATTCCATCTTAATTAATGCTGTCATTTTTCCAACAGCTTGGAAAACTTGGAGGTCAGGGTAGAAATCTGTTTAATGTAGGAAGGTAAGAAAGAATCAGTGTTTGAAGCAAAGCAATAAAAACCCTGGCTTGAGTCAGGGAAAGTTTTACTTCCCCAGCAGCAAAGAGGTGGAGTGAGGTAATAGGATGAGATGGAGCTGCATCATGAATTTACATCTAACAAATGCATGGCTTAATATTTATTAGATTCTCCCTTTTATTAACTTCTATTTAGGTCAGTCTTTTTTTGACACTTGAGGTTTTGCTGGTTGAACTTACAGTAAAACATGGATTCAGCCAAGTCACAGGTCATATTTACATACTTAGATAAATATAACCCAGCTGATAGTGAGAAGATTTTTGTTTCATTTTTCTTTAGGCTCTAAAAAACATGGGAGAAATCCTGAAAGCTGCAGGCTGCGACTATGGCAATGGTAAGTGCTGCTGTGACTGTGGCAAACAGGTGGTTCTTTTTACCTGAATTAAAATATAAAAAAATCCAGTGACCTTTTTTTTTTAAAAAAAAAAAAAGCTATTTGCTGAGCATTCAATTGTTACCAATAGCTGAAAGAAACAAAAGAAATTGTGAATTTAGGTTAAAAATGAAAGAAATCTATGTGCAAGTCTCTGCAATGGGTGTCAATGGAACACTGCCTTTCACCAAAAATTTCTGGCAATGGTACTAATATATTCATTCCAACTGGGGAAGCTCAGATACAGACAATGTTGCAATGATCACAGACATTTTAAGCATCCCAGGCTTTGCTCCAGGTGAAAGCAGGTTTGTGTCTGTGGTGTTAATATTCTTGACACTCTGTACTTTCTGGGTGAGGGATTGGTGGAGCCACACCAGGATTAATGCTGGGTTAGGTGGTCCTAGGAAAAAAATCTAGCATAGACTATATTTTCAGACCTTCTATGAACTTTTTTTCTGGCAGCAGCTATTATATATGATATAAGTTATTGCCAGCAGCTGGCTTACAATAGCCATTTTAATTTATCTGCTTATCAGTTCGGTGCCTCTTGGAAGAATTTGGCTTTTTCAAAGCTAGTCAGGAATGGCTTAATTCCTTAAAGTTTTATTACATAGTAGGTGCTTACATTTTTTAGGTGGTTCCCTAGGTTGTAGCTGTAATGGTCAATATCTGCAAAACTTTTCAGAATGTTTAGAATACTTGAGAGAAATGTATGAAATAAAAGCAAGAAATGCACTAAAGTTTTTCAATTTTTGTATGCAAGTCAGAGGTCTAAAATAACTGCACTTATATGATTTCTAGTTGTGAAGACTACAGTTTTGATGGCAGACATGAAGGACTACAATGATATTAATGATGTTTACAAACAATGTAAGTAGATATTTTGCTTGTGTTTTACCATTATGGCTTGTGGAACAAATTATGTTTGTGGTAATCGAAGTTCCATAGTAGTCGAAGAAGTCAAAGATATAGTTCCATATTCTTTGAAATTTCTACAGAAATTTTAAAAAAATTTCATTTTTAAGTATCAGATCAAGCAGAGCCTAATTTCATGTGGATTTGTGTTCTACCTTCCCACTAACTAACTCACTGTCCTGTGAAGATCAGCTCCTGCTACCCCTACAGATTGATCTTCTTTGCCTCTTTATCTTGCTTGATGCTCTGCTGCTCCTTCTGTGAAGGGGCTATCTCCCACTCCCTGGTGTTTGAAACTGGATGGTTACCATTCTGATTTAATCTTCCTTTTTCAGCCAAGTTGGTGTTAAGGCCCTGCAGTGTCAGCAGAATGTGAGTTATCAGTCACAACTGCAGCTGACTGCTTGGGGATGAGTGGTGGCTTGCTGAGATCGAGAGCTGTCGGTCACCAAATCAAAACAAGGGGGAAATGATAGCTGCCACAGAAGCCTTGTAGCCTTGAACCTGAAACTGTTCCAATGATTGCATTTTATACAGATTACTTTGGACTGTGTTTTTTCAAGCCAAGTTTAGTGATTGCTGGATGTTTCTGTTTAAATTGCAGTTTTCAAGGCAAACTTCCCAGCCAGAGCAGCCTATCAAGTTGCTGCTTTGCCCAGAGTAAGTGTCACTTTTCTGTCTACAAAACACCCCAAAATTTTCTGGAATACCTTACTACTGAAGCATTCTGACAGCTTTTTTTATTCTGAAATAGCTTTGATTGCATTTATTTTAATAAAGACTCTTAATTAATTTATTTTCTAAGTATGCTATTGTTATTCTCACACATTATCAGAGATCTGAATATGAGATACACTCTCTGAATATGAGATTTCTTTATGGTGGAAGGATAGATAGAACATTAGAAATAAGGTGTTATGATACTTGAGTGACCATAAGTTGAATTTACAATATTACTAACATAGCTAAATCAGTAATACAACTGTCAGAAATGTAATCTCTCTCAGATGTCAGTCTGTTCTTACAAAGTTGTGTTGTTCATCCAATTGTTTCATAAATAGATACATTAAACTCTTAATATGTTTCTTCATTGTTTTGTTCCAGGGTGCCAGAGTTGAGATTGAAGCTATTGCCATTCAGGGACCTCTCCAAGATGCTTCAGCATGACTATAAGTAGAGACTGGATATCTAACAATTACATTTTTTGATTTAGTTAATACTTCTCCCTTATATCCAATTTCTACAGCTGACTAACAGCAGTTACACACAGTTGAAATCAGTAAATTTACTGAGGAAAGGTGCTTTCTTCAGGACTTACAATGAGTTCTCTGCTGGAAAAGTCTGAAAAGTGCCTGAGTCCTGCTAAAATCAGCTGAGCCAGATTGCAGGGCAGGACCTGCCCTTTGTGGAGGTGACTGGATATTCAGGTATTAAGGTACATACCTGGGTGAATGTATTAGAGTTATACTATGGGTGATCTGGACATGGAAAACTATATTGATTTGTAATAGTGGGTTTTTAGGAACAATTTTAAATCAGAAAAAATGACAGAAATGAGAAAACAGAACACTTGAATTGCTTAGCATATATCTTCATTTCTGAGGAATTTTACTGTATTTTCTTCTGAATTTTCTTAACCTCTTTCTTTATGTAATAAGTTACTGTTGGGACTCAGATTTTTTCGTATGTAAGCAATTTCTTGAGAAAGTTAATATTAATTTCAGAAGGAAGAAAATTATGCTTTTCTGAAGTAAAGTGGTACCTTTATAAATTAGATTAAAATTAATATCTACCTGTAACCTTTTTCATAATCTTTTTCATAGCAATTCAACTTTGACTATGTTTTGATTTTAAAAAAAACAACAAAAATGAAAAAATGTTTAATGAGAATAAAATATAATTGCAACTGCAAAAATGCGCTTGTCTATTATGGGAACAAATTTTTCTTTTCCTGATTGTGGTTTGATACTCCATTACAAAAATAGCCTCCAGCTTGCTTATTCAATAACAAATAATTTGAACCAAAAGAATAGGCTTGTTATCTACACCCTAATAGCTAAGGATTAAATTCTCCAGGACAGGAAGCTTTCAGGTACCATGTCATTACAGTTCTTGTAATTTTTTCCTCTGCCATTAAGGTCAGAAGCATTGGTTTGATGGGGTGATTAAGCAATATTGAGAAGTCCAACTGGTGATGCTAGTAACTTATCCCATCTTCTGTATTGATCTTCTTTCAAGTAGAAATGGATACTGTGAGAACAGTCAGCCCTACTTACCAGTCCTAGATTTGATGTGAAACAGCTATTCCTTCTTTTCACTGAGCTTATAACTTGTACCATTACCAAAAAAAAGATTCATAAAGAGGTTGTCATAGCAAATATGTATAGATATAAGGATTTTTTAATAGTATTATCTTGCTTTCTTTGGGAGATAGTTATTTTTATTCTAAGCAAGATAATGCCTTTGTTATTTCAAACAGCAACCTTCCAACAGCCTTTGAAAAATGCCTGACTTTTCTCTAAATAAACTTCCTATACATAAACTTTTATTAATTTTGGCTTCTGTTCTTGTTCTGTCTTCTTGGCTGTACTAATAATGCATCTTATGCTCTATAGCTCTGACTCCATAAGCAATCCCACCTAAGAAAAAACATGGTCAGACTTGTTAGGAAAGAGTTAGTAATAACTAATATGGCTGTGACTTTCTAGGGAACACAAAGCAGATGTCCCTTCATTTTATCAATTAATAATAATTTAAAATAATGTAATTGAATGGAGTTACATTTAAACTTTTAATGGAGTTTAATTCCTAATTGATATTTAGGTTTCTCTGTTACAGCTTTGTTTAGGTGTAATTACTTGGTTGGGATTTATTTCACTGATTTGTAGGAGATTTAGTTCAAGTTCACTGTAAATCAGCTGATTTCAAGAGTCTGGAACATGAGCTAACCTTTTATAACCACAATTATTATCTTGCTTCTTACTGCTCACGTTCTTCCCCACTGCCTTCCTAACCTGTGTACTGCAGCCTCTGTGCCCACCTCAAACCCAGCACTAGATGGCAGTTGTGATATTTTTTTGGCATCTACATCCATTACAGCGCTCCTTGGGAGACCTTGTGGTAGGAGAGTGAATAATACACGATTGCTTTCCACAGCAAGGGACAGTCTGAGACCGAAATGTAAATGAAACACCGGGAAAAAGTTCCATGCTGGATGCAGCACACAAGGCAGAACACATTGCTTCCATTAAGTGTTTTTATCAGTAAGTAAGTGCCATTCTGCAAAAACTCAGGAACTGAAATTCCCTTTTAGCTTTATGATTCTTCAGGTGAAGACAGTTGTAGTTTTTAGACTATATATTTAAATCAAAGCCATTCAAGACATTTTCTTGATATGTATTCTTCTGGTACAAGAAGTCTAGAATAACTGAAATAAACTTGCTTATTTGCAGCTCTAACATAGTAGTTTTCAAAATAAAAAATCAGCCTTCCACAGAGAAGTGTAAAACATTTATTTTATTTAAGCAGAGTTATATTATTTGATTATATTCTTTAAAACAAAAAGGCCAACACTCATGATTCTCCAATATGAAAAGCTGATCTCTTAGGTCTTAATTTGCAAACTACTTAGTACATAGACATTTAATAAATCCAGTTTTAAATAGAGATATATTAAAAACTGGGGTTTTTTTCCTTTGCTAGACTGAGCTGCATACAAAATACAAAGTTGCAATTCAGCTTGTGGCATCCTGGTTTCGGCATTTAAAATTTATTTCTATCATATGTAACTAAAAAACCACAGCAAAACAGGTCTTCTCTGTCTGTGAAAGTGAAGCAACATATAAAGTACAGAAATGTGTATGTTCTACCAGATGTTTCTTTTTGTAAGACACTTTCTTCTTTAAGACTTTCTTCTACATTCTCTACAGATTAAACAATGCAAAAACTAAATTTCAGTACCTAGTTTTAATAAAACTGTGTTGTCTTAAACCACATAAACTGCCCCAATCTTCTTCTACCAGCCAACCCCAGCCAGCCAGATGGGCAGGGATCTTCTGAGATCCTACAGCATGCTAATGTGTCTGCACAGAGCTGACAGGGTGCAAATTTAACCTCTTCTAGGGCTGTGTTTGTTGGTAATTAGAAAAAAAATTCTACCAGAACTTTCTTGTTAATTTGGAAATTAAGTGTGTTCTTTCAAGTGTACTGCTCAGCNAACTGTGTTGTCTTAAACCACATAAACTGCCCCAATCCTCTTCTACCAGCACTTGCTCTTGCTGCAGTGTTTACCTAAAAACAGTTCTTTGAGTGAAAGAGCCAACCCCAGCCAGCCAGATGGGCAGGGATCTTCTGAGATCCTACAGCATGCTAATGTGTCTGCACAGAGCTGACAGGGTGCAAATTTAACCTCTTCTAGGGCTGTGTTTGTTGGTAATTAGAAAAAAAATTCTACCAGAACTTTCTTGTTAATTTGGAAATTAAGTGTGTTCTTTCAAGTGTACTGCTCAGCACTCCCTGCAGTAAGGAATGGTTAATTCTACCTTGGATGAAGCTGAGGGCTGAAAATTGTTTAGCTTTTGATAAAATACAAAACTATCATCAAAAATGCTTGACTATATTAAAAAAGATCAAAGATCATGTTGCTTAAGATCTGGAGGTGTGTCCTGTAAACACAAATATTGGAGCATATCCTTTTCCCAGCCTTTAACATGAGAACACTCTTTGACAGACCAATTTCTGCTCCTTGCAACCTCTGTATCGTCCCAGGTTTACAGAGGCAAATAACTGCAGGTGCTGGCCCTTTCTCCATAGTACATACTTTGGTAGCTCCCAGACCATGAATATTAGATCTCAATTAAATTTGCATGGTAGGGACATCTAATTTCTTAGGGCAGGAGTGTTCAGCATATTTCTAGCAGGCATATTTTGATAATTTAGGTGATTTAACTTTTCATGTTTAACATAGTATCAAGCATATTTCCTCTCTAGGAAAGGAAAACGAGAATTCACCTGTTGTGCGTATAGAATAAGGATGAAGATGATTGAGAAGGACTGCTACTGTTGAGTCACTGACTGGTTTATATTCCTCTTTTTTCATCAGCATTGCTTAGTGGCCTGAAGAAGCTGAACAGGGAGGAAGAACATACACAGTCACCTGTGTTGTTAGGACACTGATAGAAAGAGTGACTCTGAGGTGAGCAGGTCATTTTGGCTCCTTTGTATTTCCAAGTGCAGTCTCCTCTGTTGCTATGAATACGACTGATCTCTGTCACAGAGCTCTTGTTGGTTTATGCTTAAAAAGAGTTTAATGCTTGCCAGACTGCAATTCATGATCTTGCCAGTAGTCAGCCTGTCTCTGCCGGTTTAATCTCCTGTGTTTTGGAGTGGGGCTGTGCTGGCACATGTGCTGGTGACTGAACTGAATTCCCAGCTCACAGGAGGAAATCAGCCATGAGATGCAGCTGAAGATGGAAGTGCTTGTGGCATCCTGGGACATGGCTGGACACCGAGCCAGTCCTATGTCACTTTGGCATGTTCTCATTCTGCTCAGTATCTGTTCCCCCACTCCTCAGCTCTCAACAGTGCATGGTGTTGTTTTTCATGGCTTCTTTTCATGGAATGGTTTGAGTATGTGGATCAAATTTATGTGGATAAAGACTATTTCTGTTTGAATTTTTGATGCTCACTTTAATGTCAATAGATTTTTCAATAGCACTAACAGCTCATTTTAGCTTCTCTATTACAGAAGGCTGGAGAAACTAAAAAATAAATTAAAAGTGACATCCACCTAGCAAAAATTTCCAAAAAAAAAAAGTATGTGTTTGGTTTCTAAAAGTTTATGGTGTTTTCTACAGGAAGCTGACATTAAATGAATCTGACAGGTTCATAAGAATGCTGCTAAGCAGAAAACCTTACTTTTAGTGATAGCCAAGAACTATCAGCTTTCACAAAAGGTTAATAGGCCAAGGATATCAATTAGATTATTTAATACAAACCAGAGTCAGCTAGAGTCAGACATGTATATGCAGTATGAAATTATCTCTTACAGGAGATTTGTATAATTTGCTGATGACAGGATTTTTGTTAAGTCCTTTAGTACAATAAAGCTAATAAAAGAGCAGTATTGTGCTTGCCATTTTTAGGTGACTGACCTTTTCTCCATGTCCTACATCGTTATGCCAGCGAATCTTGTAAACACAGTCCCCAGAAATGTATTATATAGAGTCCCTTTGCACAGGACGTAGCCTCAAGCTGTGCCAGCAGAGGTTCAGGTTGAACTTCAGGAGGAATTTCTTCACAGAAAGGGTTGTTAGACATTGGAATGGACTGCCCAGGGAGGTGGTGGAGTCGCCATCCCTGGATGAGAAATGACTGGCCATGGCACTTACTGCTATGGTCTAGTTGACAAGGTGGTCTTCAGTCAACATTTGGACACAAGTAACTTAGAGGTGTTTTCCAACCTAATTGATTCTGTGATCCTGCAACATTCACCATCAGAATAAATTTCTACTCTTTATCTGACCCAAAGCACAAATCATATCCAGGGCCTGTTTTCACAGGAAATTTGTTTGAAAATATTGCCATTCAGCTTCATCTCCAAAATGATTAGTTAGCATTTTGGGAAATAACCCAGACAGTTCCTGATAGCATATTTCTCCAGGAGGACAGCACTACAGTTAAATATATAATAGGTAAACTTTTCTTTGGGAACAGGCTTATATTTGTGTCTTAGACAGGTTTGTATTTTCTCTCTTAGAAATCCATTTTAGAAACCACAAATGCATATGAGGAGAGCTACACAGCTAAAGACAGGTTATTATTGACCATGAATGTTAACAGCTGTGAAGTTATTTTCTAGCATTTATACAACTAAAACATCCCACTCAGTTAAAAATGCCCTCTTCTCCCTGCTTCTGCAGAAGTCATCACATATATTGTACTACACTCCCTTCAATAAATTTGAGTTTCAAAATGGGGAGTGAGCAGCACAGAGCTGGGTCCTGGACACTGCACTCTGTTATCTTCTATTTTCTGGAAAACTCACCTCTGCATTTATTAGAGCTTGGTAAATGGGTACTTTCCTCTGCCAGTCCTCTGTGTGCTGTACACTTCAGCAGCTGCCTACATTGGTAGTCAGGCACTCAGACGAACTGCCTACATACAATCATTTAAAGACAAACAAGCTATGCTCTAGTCTTTATCCTATATAATGTTGGTTGAAGGTTTCAACGATTTAAAGTCAGTTATCAGAACTTGGGAAAAACTCCTAATTGAAGAAGGAATGATCATACTGCTGTTGAAAAATTATCCTGGTGTATACAGAGGGCACTCTGTGGCAGGGAGACGAAAGTTTGGGTATTTCAAACACTTGAAGTCTTGGCAGCTTGACTTCAAAAAATCTGTATTATATAAAACTTTTTCCAATGCCTCCTATTCATGTGTCTGCAGCTTGTGGTTCAATCCATAAAAGCCTTTCTACTTTCCCAATCCAATAAAATTTAAAAATATTCATGTGAACAGAAGAGCAGGTACAAGAGGAGGACGTTCATTGAGACATAACTTCTATTCCTTGTTATTAGCTGTCTCTGAAACACATGGAAAAAATTAATTTAGCAATTAATTGAAGGTATAACTTGATATTCACTAAATCTGATGAACTCAAAGTGAAAGTTCCCTGGAAGTATTACAGGATGAAGGGGATATCTGCTCTTCTCCCACATCTGTAAGAATGTTCTGTGTGGACCTAAAAGCAACCACTGGTTCTGCTTCCTCTTCTCCCATCCCGTTCATACACAGTCTTCCTGTTACAGACATTAACATTACCTCTGTGTGTCACTGCTACAGTCTTGAGCTCCTCACCCTGCTGCCTTTCCTCTTAACAACTTTTGAAATCACTACATCATTCCAGTCAGATTTGACATACAAGCAAATCTCATGGACAGTAAATCCTAAATAAGGACAAGAGGCAAAGGGCATAAATTGAAGTACAGGGTATTACCTTTAAATACAAGATTTTATTTTCTGTAAGGACAGTTAAGTTATGGGAGTAGGCTGCCCACAGTTGGTGGAGTCTCCACCCCTGGGGATTCAAAATCCAACAGGACAACCTGTTTCTGCTTTAAGCAGGCCTAGACAAGTTCCAGAGGTATTTCCTACCTCAGCTATTCCAATACAAAGTATGGCTGGGGACTGTGTCCAGCTCCTGAAGCTTCTGTTGGCCATCAGCAGCTGAGAAGCTCTGGGGCTCACTTGATAGCTAAAAGGTAGTGCCCAAGAAGATGATTGGCTGAAATCACAATGTCTGGCCATCTCAGCTTAAAGTATTTCTTCCCCAGCTAGAAGACTCTGCGAGAGTAGGGAACATGAGAATGTGGGACTTCCTCACACTGAATTGTGTTGTTCCATGAGGGTGGGTAGAGAACACAGGAAAGGTGGGAAATTTGCATGGAAATGAAGGTGACCAATGAAAGACATCCAAGTGCAGTGATTCTCTGTGACTAAGAAGATTGTTAACATAACATGAAAAAAGCCAACTCCCTTTAATGGTTTCAAATTCAACACACTTAGCATGTCACTGAGCATTCATTCCATTGTTTTTAGGTGGACATCAGCTACCTTTAGAGCCCTGGCTTTTTTGAACTAGGATCAGCTTGTATCCTCTTAGTCATACCCTCCTAGAGACAAAGCTGTGAATGTTTTTGATGTCTCTCAAAGTAAGAATTTTTCCATTCCCTTAAGCAGTCTTTCTTTCCTGCTCAGAATCTTGCTTTATTTCTTCAATATCCTTTCAAGATAGAAGAATTGCTCCCTTACACAACAGAATCCCAGGTTTAAATGGTCACTATTCCATTCTGAGCATTGTTTGCTCCTCTTGCCTGCAGCTGTTCTCTGAGCTGTGTCAGTGCACTCCATCATCTCAAATGCATTATAGACATAAAAGCAGGGCTGCTCTTTCTGCTCCCTCACAAAACTGTTGGGGAGAATACTGTCAAAGCAGGAAAATGCAGGAAGAATTTCAATAAAGCTGTAATCATCACTGTGTGAAATTTCTGGAAATGTTCAAGGCCAAGTTGGATGGAGCCCTGACCAGCCTTATCCAATGGGTGGCGTCCCTGCCCACGGGAGGAGGGTTGAAACTAGATGATCTTTAAGGTCCATGCCAACCCAAGCCTTTCTATGGTTCTCCTACTCTTGAGGAGCAGGAAGATGTTCTTTGAGGTTTCCTAGAATCAAGTCAAGTGCTTTGCTGAATTCACAGCACTGAGGGATGATTCTTTGCATAGGAGCTTTTAAAAGCATAGGAGTTTTTTAAAAAGACATAATTTTAAGGCATTAAAAACAGGCTGGTTGATTAAACTTGTTTTGACTTAATAGGCAAAGCTATCTGGCATAAATTTTAAGATCCTACAAGTAACAGTTGGCAATGGCCAAAAACTGCTTCTCTTCATAGGCTAGCTTAAAAAGTAACAATCTATAAAGATGAGTACTATCAAATATGAAAATTAAAGGGAGGTAAGCTTTTTTTTAATCGCTACTGATCTAATTTTACTTGTGTAATCACAGGGTCATAAAGGCACATAAGCCTTGACCAAACTGCTTGACCACCACCCTACTTGTCTTACAGACTACAGTGCTTATGCTGAAAACCATTTCCCTTAGCCCTCTAGCAGAAGCATAAGCAGCAGTGCAACATGTTGTCTTGCCCTAAGGTTGTGACACATACTAGCATTGGGAAGGAACCAAAGACTGCTCAGCCCAGGTGCAAGAAGTTCCTTTGGAAGTCGTGAAAGACACTGGTGTAAGGTATCTACCACCCTTTCTGCTGAAGCTGTTCTCTTCTGAATTACAAAAGTACTCACTAGCCCAGGGAGATTTTGAGCATGACTAAGTAGACAGTGGTACTTAGGGAAGGGAAAGGGAGAAGGTGATTCCAGCTATTGGAATTACGTTTGCTGGGGGAAAGGAGGAGTTTTCTGCATTGCCTGCTCATCCTTTTCCATATTCCAGCAATACCATAGGGTAACCTGTGGTGGTGGAATCATCATCCCCAGAGGCATTTAAAAAACGTGTGGATGCAGCACTTAGGGGCAGGATTTTGTGATGGCAGTGCTGAGTTAACAGGTGGACTCGATGATCTTAGAGATCTTTTCCAAACAAAATGATTCTATGATTCTAATTCTGCCTTCTGGGGCATGTGAACACCTTACATGATAGACTCAAGTGTCAGGCTCTTAGTGAATGTGGAGGAGAAGAAATAACTTTTGTAGCAAGACTGTGGTGACAGAATTTTGACCATGATCTCAAAGTCTGCCAGAGGAATAATCTTAACCCCTTGAATTTTTCTCTTCACTGGTGTGACAGTTTTCCAGAAGAACTTCATTTGGCCTGTGACTTTTCCTTCCTACCATGTGATTGAATATGCTGTGCAATGTGCTTTCAGCACAGCACCACACTGCTGATTTCAGCTGCTGAAGAGAACAAGGGGATCTAAAATGACTGGCATAGAATGGAAATCACAAAGCAGCATTAAGGCTTAGCTTAAAAAAACAAGCCTGCAAATAATAATGAGCAGAGTCATGATTTTAACAAAGGTTTTTATTTTCCAAGACTGCATGTTACAGTCTATCATTCTTCCCAAAGAGGGAAAAGTTATCACTGGTGAGGCTGGTGTATTATATAAAGATGACCCATGTAAAAAGCATGACTTCCAATTGATTGCTTCCAAAAATGTCTTTTAATATAAAGCATTTTTTACTCTCTTGTGTACAGAAAGCAGCTGTATGCCAACAGGGGAATAACAAGATATCCTCATTAAAGACAGCACAGTCTTTGCTGTCTCTTAAACAATAACCCATGTGGTCCTTCCCTCCTCTGTCAACATACCTATCTCTGTCGCTGCTGCACTATCCACAGCTTCTCCTGTTTCTTCTTCTTTTGTTTCAGGCCCTTCACTTACTGTCTCACTGAGCAGCTCAGTTTCCACCTGTTCTCCCGTCTCACCTGGGAATGGTAACCATGGAGATCAAATTAGGATCCACCAAGAAAAAGTACCAAGTGCCTCAGCTCCTTTCTGTAAACCTGATTTTGCTTTGTCAGCTCTCCAATGCCCCTTACCAAGGTACCCCCTGAATGAACCCATAAAGAACAAACAGGATGATCCCAAACACTTTTCATCATCCAGCTATGTGGTTGTCTCACGCCCATGAAGTTCTCCTAATACTTTCACAAAATCCCCTTGATGCTGTGTCCGAAGGACATAATGAGTACTATTTCTGTTCAAATTATTTTTCCTGAATTTTATTTCATAGATGTGCAGTTTTATTTGCAATTGGAACAAAACAGAAATAGAAAACATGGTAATATGCAAGTCTACCTGAAACCCTGCTTTCCCAGGGAAGCTGCTGCCTAATTTCCTCCCATAGCTATGGAAGCATAAAGGGAAAGCAAAACCAATGCTAAGTATCATATGTACCACAGCATAAAAATAGAAAATCCCTTCTTCATCAGATGTCTCTGGAAAGAGAATGCACACAAGTTAAGGTATTACTTCTACCTTGGAAGTAATAGGAGCAAAACTCTTTTCCCCAAAGGCTTCATTCACTCGCCCTGCACACATCACTTGGTGCTAAAAGCTCCACAACTCATCTCCAGACAGACAACTGTAAACATGTTTCCACTGATGAGAGGTGACAGTGCAAGAGGTGAGACAAGGCGTGCTGCTCTGCCTCTGGCACTGCCCTGAGGCTTAGAAATGGTGAATAATGAGATTGGAGTGTGCAGCTGGGCAGGATGTGTGTTTAACAGGTGAGCAACCTGTCATTTGCTGCTTACATAAAACAAGGCTTTATTCCAAAGGACAGATGCCCATTTTATGTAGAGGACAAAATTCTTTCATGAAAAGACACAGGAGAGGACAAAGCAATCCAATGACCATGATCAGCTATTGGGACACAAAGAATGAGATTCATATAGCCAGTTCAGAGACATGCAGCACAAAGCCACAGGATAAGTAGCAGCGTGTGTAACTGGCTCTGGACTTCACACAGATCAGTCCTTCTGCACCTCGCACTTCTTCAAGGCAGAAGTGGAGTGAGGATGTCTCCCTGCAGAGAAATACTCCTCATGTGCTTCATTGGCTTATTCCCAGGAATGTATCTGATTCCTTACTGAGCTACTTTGTACCATTTAGGAGAAATTTGATTCCTCCTGTGAAGTGTATTCATCTGCTGGATGTGCAGTCCATGTCCTCTGAGCACTAACCCAAGGATGAGCATAGCCTGCAATTTCCAGGAAGGAGCAGACCTCCCACTAAAGGTCCCTCCAAAGCACAAGGAAATACCTCAGGTCACCTCAGGCACCACTGCCCCCTCACAGCCTCTCTCCCCACCCAGTCATCTCCAAGCATTTGTGCAAAGACAGCCCTATGTCTCTCCACTACTACTTCTACTCTGCTTGTCTTGCAGCCAAGCTTCTAGGACAGACTGGACATGCCAAGTTTGCATCAAAGAGATGCTTTTTCTTTTACATCCAAGCGTGCTTCAGCTTTATGTGTGCAAGGACAGTTGGTTTATAATTAGTACTGTGACTGAGTAATTGAGCCTTTGGGCTGTGCAAATATTAAGGAATGTGTCTGAGCTATCCAGAGAAACGATGTTTTAAATGAGGGGCATGGTGGGACATTTTACCTGCTAAGAACAAAAAGGACATGAAATGAAGTAGCAGAGGTGGAAATGCTGATTAAATTTATTACAGCTTGGACTTGTAAATCTGAGGCTTCCCCAGCCACATTTTTCTATGCCTCACATTGTACAGATTCCCTGGACCAAATTCTGACTCCAGAAGTTCATTTGAGGCTCTTAGTAAAGCCAAAAGGACCCATGCAGAAGTCTCTGGAGGCAAATTTTGGTCTTCTGAATTTATGAAAGCACAAATATTACCCTCAGTGAGGTGGTCCTCTTCAGTAATATGTACTTCTTCGACGACTTCCACTACAGAGCTGTCACTGCCCTCTACCAGCCCACTGTCCTCTGCTGGACCTGGAGATGGTGCCCCAGCATCTTCTGGTGCTGGCAGTGAAGATCCCCTGCTCTCCTCTCGCCACACAGAGGGCAGCTCAGAGCTCTCCTCCTCTCCTGCCGGCAGGGGCTCGGTGCCCTCCGGCTCCTCCCTTTTACTGACCGACTCTGTGCTCCCCTCCACATCCAGGATCGTGGCTGAAACCTCCTCTGCCGGCGGCTGCTCGCCTGGGCTGGTCTCCTCAGAGGCAAGGCTCACACGCTCTGCTGGGTCCAGCTGGGTTTGGTCAGCTACAGTTCCACGGTCATCTGCAGTCAGGGTGTTTGCACCTGATGATGCTTTTAGTTACAGTAGGGCAAGGAAAGGAAAAAGAGAATTACAGATAATCGGTGAATGGGCACATAAGCTGGATGACAACTAAACCCACAGTGAACCACACAAGCACTACCTGTCAAAGAGCTCCCTCCTGGCTACAGATAATACTCCCTCATAGGTCTGCTGCACATATCCACACATATTCAGTAGAGGATGATGCTGCTCTTAGATTAAAAATAAGTTTTCATTTGATGCATGTAATACATTTGTATATGAAGAGAGCAAGTCAATGTTCTGTTACATTTTCCCTTATGAATCTGCAGTGTGCAGGTGGCTTGCTGGTGATGGGACACTGCAAGGAAGCACCTTTTCCTGCCCCAAAGCAAGCACAGGATCAATGTGGGGAGCGTGAGGGAGCTGCTGTCCTGCATGTAAGAAGTTCTGGTGGTACCTTCAGGTGGACTGAATATAAACCCTGAGAACCCAGAGGATGAGCAGTGCCCACCTCTTAGAACAAAACCTACTTTGTCTGTCTTTTTCAATAATAAACTACCATTCATACTATGATTTCTCTAATAAAAATTCAACAACAGGAAGCCTAAACAAATTAAAACTTCCACTTCTTCATCAACTTTTTGGCTAGTAAAACAATGGGTTTTGGCAGAAAAAATTTATGAATAAAGAACAGACAAAATTGCTTTGACAGGTATTTAAGGATAACAGCTGAAGACTCAAATGAGCTATACCTACCTATCAGACTGACTTACTAACATTCTAATGAAATTCACTCTGACAGGATCTTGTACTTAACCTTTTCATGAAGAATGTCAGGATGAAACCTCTGGTAATTCAAGCATGAAATCTGTTTATATAATAATTACAGAACTGGAAAAACTGTATTTTCTGAGAAAATGATGATTGCAGTGTCAAAGCCAGTAAGCAGAACCATATGATACTGTTCACAGATGAGCACACCTGTATTTGTTCATACCAACGTAGATGAACAGGAAAAAACCCTGCCCTTAAACCATCTGCTTGAATACTTCTGCCCTTAAAGTAAGTTTACAGTTCTGTTAAGACATTCAAACAAAACATCTCCCTAGCAAGTGTCACCTAGTCAGCATGTGCTTACAGACCCAGGGAAGGATGGCTAAGCCAGAAGAAGAGCAAGAACTGAGAATCTGGACTGTTGAGGCGGACAGAAGGCAATTTCAACTATGAGACAGATAAAATCTCATTTGTTCCAGGAACTGTCAAACCATCCAAGTTCCAACTACCCTTCCAAATCCACAGTGGTATGGCAATTTATAATGCAACTCAAACAACAGGAGGTAAACTCAGGTGCACATCTTGGACAACAGACTCCCCCAGGGCAAGACCCTGCCTCTGACAGCTGCTGAGGGGCAGGGGAAAGGGCAGAGGGCCCCAGCCCATGGGGCTGAGTGTCAGTCTCAGTGGAATTCTTCTGTCAACCTGTTCTGTCAACCCTTTTCCACCTGTTTACACTCAGTCCCCACTATATCCAATGGTAATGGGGGCTGCAGCCCACTTACATCCTCTGTAAAACATATCTTGGCTGGTTTTAAGCTTGCTGCTGGTCATTTCATCAAGTAGCAGTTCTTGCATTATGAGAAACAGCAAATATATTTCCCTTATTATTCCCTTATTTCCCAAATATTATTCCCTTATTTCTTTCTCTAGATCACACCTCATCTTCCAAGCACTCCTTTTCCTAAAATGAAGCTCAAGGTATACCCAGATATCCAATCAGAATAATAGTGAGTAAATCTTAGACTTAAGCTATTCTAAGCAGTGATTAAAAAAGCAATGTATGCTCAGAGTCCACACATTCGATCTTTTAATGTTTTTATTTTTCATCCCTTTAGACACTTTTCATGCCTTCACCTTGCTCAGTGCCAGATGGACAGAGAGCATTTAAAACCTACAGACAAATAAATGAGCCATGAAAATTAGCATGTTATATAAAGTTTTAATTCATGTTAGCAGTAAAAGAAACAATTCAAATGTATTATTAGTAAGAATCTCCTGCAGCTCCTATAAACATCTGCCCTGTAATTTCCAGCTAGCCCTCTCTACATCAAATATATAAATTATATAAATTGGATTATAAAATACCACCATGCAACACAAGATCTGCACTGCTGGAAGCCCTGGAAGCATTCCTCTGCTCTTATCTGAAATGCAAAGAATTCCCTAATGTGGAAAAAATAAATCCTCTCAGTAATCTGTTCAATACCTTTATCCCCAAGAAAAATGAACATCATGTGGCAGTCAGCATTCCTAGGATTCCTTCTAGTTTCGTTTTATTTTTAAATTTAAATTTTTTATTTTCCCTGCTGTAGATTATTTCAGCTGGAGAAACAAAGAAAAATGCAGAGAATGTAAGTGAGCCATGGCTACAGTAATTTCTCTTTGCCTTCTTTTCTTTTGGAAAGGCCTCAAAGTTTTGTAAGTTACACATCAAGGGAAGAAAATGAAATACATTTTCCTCTATTAACTTATTTAGAGAAGTTTTTTTTCAAATTATCTTTTCTTATTAAAGTAAATTAGAAAATTGTTAACATACCTGGTTAGTATTGCCAAATTAATGCAGATCTTTCAGCTGTAATTACAAACTGCACTTCATCCTTACCATTACATTAGTGTATGTATTTAGTACATTTCACGACCTATCCTGCCATGAGCATGCTTTAATACAGAATAATTAAAATACTCAGAATAAATTACTTCTGCTGCTTCCTTGAGCAGTATCTTTTAGTGGAGGATGGAAAGGCAGAGGAACTGGTACATTGACCAGGTGAACAAGACAGCAGGTACAGCATGAAGAGCTTTCTCCTGCTACTTTCAGCAGGGCTCCTCTGTTTGCAGATGTGTGCTGGCTTTGTAGTGGCACAGGCAAGGCTCAGTTCACACAACCTGCTCTCCTCTGCAGTCACAAGCCACAGCATCACAAGACAACACACAGAATATAAACCTACAACATGCAAAAACCGTGGATGCTGCAGGCAGAAAACTAACAACAGATCATAACTCAAGAATATAGGAAAGAAATGCAGTAAAATGTAATGCAAACACCTTTTTTGTATCTGCCTTCAAGATGTATCTTTCTGAGAGAACAATTCCTGTAAGTGCAGCATTCGGGCTCTTACAGAAGTGTTTCCAAACCTTCCTTGGAGCAAAGAGCTAAATACGATGAATATGGAAACAAAGTTTTGTTTTACTTCCACTGAATAACAAGGATATTCTTACAGAACATCCTACAAATATACCTTGCTCACAAAATTAGTCTGCTGTGACTTGAGCCAATTAAATCCACAGGAACATAGTGCTGCACACTATGTCGGGGTGGATTTTGTAAGAAAAAGGATAGTGGGGTCAAATATTCACTATTCTTTTAAAGAGGGAAAGAAAGGGCACTAGACTGACAAGGTAATACAGAAAAGGACCAACAGCAGGACCTGTCTGGAAATTAAACAAACAAAAAACGCCGGCAGAGCGGAATGGAGCAGAAGGGACTTAGGCATTCGTTCACAAGAAACACCAGTTTCGAAGCCATCACTCAAGGGGCGCAGTTCCCTCCTGCGCGGGCAGAATTAAAAGCCGAGGAAAACCCGACGGGCTTCTGCCTCCGCGGGATTTCTGCGGGACGCGCACCCGCGGC
>VZTT01069791.1:1557-18929 GCA_013400855.1 Buphagus erythrorhynchus
AACCTCTGTGCTGGGGGTAGCAAATGCTCTTTTACTGGGGCTTAAATCAGAAGGAAAAAGTGGTTATTTCAGTGGACCTCAAGCTGTGCCCCAATAATTATGCAGTGAAACAAATCATCTCCCATCAGAGAGCAGAATGGATTGAAGTGCCTGGGTCCTTGTCCCCTTCCTCTTGCATCTTTTCCTAGTGACTGGGTGGGAAGAGAACTGAGAAAAGCAGGAGATGGAAAGCAGAAGTCCCTTCAGTCACTTCCCAGACAAGGATGACAAAAACTTCATGCTGAAGCACAGAAAGTGGAGTTCATTTTAACCTCCCTAATGAGAAATGAAAAGTAAACAGTGCTTCAAGAACAGCATGACAACTATCAGTAAACAGTTAAAACTTGTATAAAGGAAACCTGATTGCATCAGGTTACCAAATGTTTTCTATAATACTATATTCCTCTCCTGTGGACAATTAGGAACACTGTTCTGCATTGGAGGACTAGTGTTGACAGCACAGAGCAATGGACATTTCAATGTAAAAGTTGCTGTTTTCTTCCTCCTGAGATCCAATAAAGATTTTATACATTGGAGTTTGCCTTATTTCACTTCCATTATGATGTTAAGTAGGGAATGGTGTTATTTATTTATGATACACTGTCTGTTTGCATGAATGCATAACTATAAACAGGTACTTTCATTTTCTATGGCAGCTGTGTCAATCTTTTCCAATGACCTCTTACACTGATTTTAAATGATCTATCAAGCAACTTTTAAAAGGGGCTCAAGCTATAGTTGCATGACTTCACACCAATTTTTAAGTCTGTGTTTGATGATCTATCATACACAAGCAAATCAATCCTCATTTGCCAAAGGAATACTAATAGCACTTTCCTAAACTGCAAAATCACTAAATCAAACTTTTCTGGCTTGTCCCCCACCAAAATCCCTATTCATGGAAAACATTTTAACTATAGACCACCTGCCCTTCTCTTGGTCTTCCATATTCTGCACATCTTCAGAGCCTGACTACTGTCCTTGGTGGCCATCATGTGCATGATCTCACTTTCAGGCCTGGATAACCAGGCTCCCACAAGTAATCTGGCTGCTAGTTCCTGAGCTCAGTATCTGTCATCATCATCATGGTCAGGAAAATGCAGTTTTTAGCAGTGAAGTTCTTTGTTCTCAAGTCTGTCCTCCCTGGCTTTCCCCAGGGGTGCTCCCCTCCAGGTCAGCCAGAGGAGAGGAAGCAGAAATGTGGTTGTTTTCCCACCCTGCTTAGAGAACCCAGGTTGATCACATACTTTGGATGTTGGACCTTGAAGCAGTTATCCAAATGGGCCATACAGACTTCTGGAGAGGCAGCTGCAATTAGTTTAGTGTTACAGCAAATCCATGGCTCCTTCCCAAGGGTGAGAGTAGCCCAGGGAGCTGTAACAAAGAGCCTTCCAGAAGGAGAGCTGGTCCTTCTTGGGAAGGGCCCACCACAGGGCTCTCTGGTCCTGGGCACTAGGAGGGACTATATGGTATACACACAAGACAGCAGATCCAAATTAGGCTTGTCAATTGCCCTACACAGTCAAGGCAGAAAGAGATTAAAATAATCGCTAAAAAAATCCGTTTCTGCCTTGTCACCAAAAATTTCCCTCTCCTCAGCTGAAAAAGGCTTCACAAAAATTGCAGGCAAAGATATTCCCTGGGATATAACAGTGGGAACAAGTAACAGGTGGATGAAAAGTGAACCACTGGGGACAATGGTTCAGTCCTGTTATAGGTCACCCTCTAGGAATAATGCCACAGAACTATTAAGCAAAAAAACTCTCAAGTTTTCCAGGGTCCTGATGGTCCTCAAATAGAGTATAATTCTGAGGATTTTTTTTTTAAATCTAATTACCTAAATGCTGTGCTATACTTTTCAGAGTCCTATATAACTAATCCAAGAAATATTTGTACAAGAAAGAGATCTGAAAGTCTGATTACCAGCCCACTTATGTAGATTAAGCTGCCACCATGAAGCCAAAGCTGGACTTTCGTCTCATCTATGAAGTAGGCTGATCAGTCAAAACTGCCAGAAGCCAAAGCTAAATCTGATCATTAATTACTACTGATTTGCAGTCCAAGAAAATAGAAGGTCCCTACATCATTGAAATAGATTCTGGTTCGGATAAAAATAAATTTTCCAGTGTTTTGAACACAGTACTTTTAGAAAACTTGCAGACTTTCCTTGTACACCATAATACAGAGCACATAATTTTTCAGAACACACAGATAGCATAAAGAGAAAATAACTGATTGAAATGTAGATACAAATAAAACCCAAAACAACAGAAAAAGTAGTGCTTTTTGACTAACCCACCTGAAGTCTAAAGCCCATGGGTGGTTGCCTTGGTTCTACAGATGTTTTGCTACTTGAAATCCTTCAAAAAATCAGTTCTAACTGCTTAGCAACAGCCTTCATTTCCCAAAGACAGAAATTAAGATTAATTTGGACTGACAGGGAAAGAAAGAGGGAGGGAGAAAAACAGGTTGCTTTCTTCACACAGCCTTAAAAAAAATGGTGTGTTAATTTGACTCAGAAAAAAAGGAATGATGAGAAGTGTTTTTTATGTTTAAAAAATGGAGAAAAGAATGGAGTGGATTATTTTGTAACTAATTAATGATCCTTTAGAAGGATTGGTCATGTGCTGCCACTAAAATATATTTTAAAATAATCCTCAAGCAATATGTGGGAAAAGCTATGGAGTTCTAGAGACTGGATGGAAGGATTTAAAGCATGACAGAAATTTCATCTGTAATCCTTTGTGCTGAGTTTTATAATACCTTACAGTGACAAGAAGATTGGTGTTCAGGCAGCGCATCAGTTGATGCTGCAGTTTTAATTCATCACAAATGGGATTAATTTGATTACATTTATCATGCCTTCTTTGAGATTAAGCAACAGAGGCTGGATAAGATCTTCAGCAAGTGAAATCACTGGTGTTCTTGTGGGTATGATCTCTCACTTTGTTGGCAGGCAAGTGGGGAGGCACTCTGAATGCTGGATGCTGCAGGATGAGAGGTGTCAAACTCATCCAGTGTCTCTGCACTGATTCAGTGCAGTGTGAGAAGAGAAATGCACTTGTGTAAAACCCTAACAACTCTTCTCCCTGAAGTCTCAGAAGGGCTGCTCTGAATCACACCAGTGAATCATGGTCCTCAGCAGAGCAGGGTCTGTCTTGTCTAACTTCTGCAATGCTCATTTAAAGTCTGTCAGGAGTCAATGGAGAGAGGTAGGAACCCCTACAAAACTTTGTATGGAATTTACTGGACCAAGTAGAAGAGGAATGACTAATTTAGACTATATGCCTAAAATTTAGGTGGCCAAGCTGGGTGAGATGATGTGCAGTCACTGCAGCTGTACCAGCTGCAGGATTGATAGATCATTGCTCATTTTGCTACCTCACCACACCTTGAATATGGGAATGCCTTGAATACGGGAGCAATGGTAGTGGTGGGAAGATCTGGACGTGGAATCACTATGCTCCTTGGAAATTCTCCTTTAGTGGGGGATTTCCCAAGACAAGGCTTGTTGGGGCAATTTCAGTTTTTTTTAATGCCACTTTAGGAGGACAAACTGAAAGTCCTGGTTTTGCATGTATAGGATTCCCATGTTGTCAGGAAGCTGACAGAGCTTTAATCCATGTCATAGTGTACACCAAGCTTTCAGTGGAAAGCTGAATAAGCCCCAAAATATAATCAAAACCAGCAGTTGTGTCAGAAAGCTGCGGAGAGACATCTTTTGCTTCATTGTTTTTATTTTACCTCTGTGATGCAAATGGACCTGTCAGTTGCTGCAGTGTGAATCTGACCTCATTTGAGGTTCATTTTTGCAAAGAATAGGAGGTCTGTTCACCAGGCTCTGAAGATGTTCAGACTCTGCTCATCCTTTGATCTACAAAGTAGGCTGGCTCACAGCCTAAGTGTGTATTGCCAAAAATTCTGTGACCCCACAGCTCCTCCTATTAATAAGATACCATCTGGTTTATAAGGGTGAGAGTAAATTCAAATTTAAAGTGAGATGCATACCTCACAATGTGGGTAGATAAATGGATAGTGACACAGTGCTGTCAGTACTGTTTGCATGTGTGCAGTCTAGTCACATGGGCCACACATAGGTGGCCACACTTCAGAAGATGGGGCCAGTTGCTTTGCATTTTATCTGGTCAATCATTATATTAGTAAGAATCAACCAGAAATCAAGCAATTAAGCAGAAAGCAGAGCTTTAAATGTAGAGTTCTTTTTTTCCTTTTTTTTCCCTTTAATGATGTTTTAAATAATCCTCATTCCTCAGTAACTTCTGTCAGCCGGAGTTGTGTGCATTTTTCAGCTATCAATTTGTGAAAGAAAAAATGTTGGGAGCTAGTAGCGTGGTTTTAATTGGGGAAACCACCCAGGAGCTGGCATGTGCAGCTGACCTAGGTTATCTCACACCCGTGAATCAAATATACCCTGGTACAACAACGCTGGAAATGGGAGGCCAGTTCCTCTCTCACAGCCTCCAGTGTGAATCAGAAATCATTATTTTGAAGGAAGAGCAATGAGGCTGTGTAAAAGCAGCACAAATTCCTGGAGAAAACCCAGCAGAGTTACTGCTAAGAATCAACCCTCTACAAAAACTGAGTCCTGGGAGTTCCAAGTGTTCTCACACACCCAGTCCGATCATGTTGGAAGTAAAACAAAATCATCTTCCTCAGCTTTGATCTGTGCTCCTGCTCCTGTGCTAGAGAGACAGACAAAAGAAAAGAAGAAATAAAAGAAAATAAAATATTCCAAGTATTTTGGAAACCAGAAAGTTTTGTGTCAGTAAAAAGTGAGGGTTTTTTAATAAATAGAAGTGTAGAATCATAGGATGTTAAGGGGTTAAAATGAATCTTAAAGAACACCTAGTCCCAATCCTCCTGCCTTGGGCAGGGACTCCCTCTACCAGACCAGGTTGCTGAAGGCTTTATCCAACCCAGCTTTAAACACTGCCAGGGTTGGGGCATCCAAAACCTCCCTGGGCAACCTGCGCAGTGTCTCACCTGGGATACATAGAATTCTTACATTTTCTGAACCTGTCCCTTTTCCTACCAAATAACAGAAGGATCATCTTCATTCAAGCCTGGGATCTCAGTCTTACAAAACCATACAAACAGGCTTCCTTGCTCCCTATCTCTCTCAGGCAATGTCAGGAATATACATTCACACTTCATCCAGTCCAACCAATGCAGATCAAGGATTTTCAATTAACAACTTGTACACAAGATTCTTGCAAAGCAAATGATACTTCTGCTGAGCTACAGCGTGTCTTGTGTTGTGCCAAAATGTCAACTCCCAGAATACAATGTGTTGAAGTGAAATATTAAAGTTCTGCTTCTTAGTTTGTCTAGTCATATACACCATATTAACATGGGATATTAAGGAAATACATGCTAAGGATAGGGGAACTGCCAACAGACAACATCCTTTTCATGGTTGGGCTAAATGTCAGCTTTCTCATAGTGATAGCAGGGGAGCATTAGTCAAGTGTGAGCTTTGATTAAGAAAAACATCACTCTGGATGAAAAGCAAAAAAGAAAATGTGCAATTTACTTTACAGGCAGTGTAGGTAGAGGATGCAATTAGAGAGGGACTCGTTTGCAAATACACTTGCATTATTAGTGTCTATTATGGAACAACAGGTTGTGATTATATTCAAGACTGTGAAATAATGATTTGTGTGTGAAAACAGTTGATTATTCTTTCAGAAGGTAATGATCCTTTTCCCAGCCTCCTCCTTGTGTCTATATTATTACAGTCTCTCAAGACACTCACAAACACAAAACAATTTCTTGTGTTTATGGAGAACCAAATCCAGGGAAGAGGCTATGTTGCTTTCACGTGCTGTTTTCCATCATTCTCGTTAGTGTTATGAACATTTGTGGATGAAAGAAGGACAGAGTGTGCTGCAGATGCCCTGCCAGGCTGCAGAGTCTGTAGTTTGAGTTGCTCTGATTCCTGCAGCAGAGCATGATCCAACATCCAGCAAAGCAAATGGCACACTCTCAGTCATCTTCCCAAAAGTCCACAGCCATTTTATTGTGTAACTCAAGATCTCTCTGGTGGGTAGAGAAATGGCCAGAGCAGGCTCTGGGGCTGGGAACAGCCACTTTACATTCCATGTCTGTACACAATATTAGTGGAAAGTGCAGGAAAACAATAGCTACTCTAACTTTGCTTCCTAACTAACAGTATTTCATTTTCCCGTGTCCAACCTCAGATGCTTCTGTCATGGCTTTGTTGCCTATTTGTATGCAAAGAAAAGTGCAGAAGAATGAGAGGTGCACAGACCTGGGACTAGGTTTTCCCATGGATCTCCCCAATGTACATGGTGGGAAGAACCACATGAAAATATCTATTGCAAAAGTTTCTCTGAGGGGTTCATGCTGTAGCAATTCCAGAAAAGCTCAGAAAATTGGCTTTATTACATGTACCTCCTCAGGAGATTTACTTGTCTTGAGGACATTTTATTTGCAAATTACACTCTGTTCTGCCATGGATTCTTAATGCAGCTCATTATCTGTGCTGAAGGCTCCATTCAGGACTTACCTGAAAGATTTCAGTTATGTTTAAAACCCTAGAAAAGTGTCACCTAGAGCCCATGGAGAATGCAATGGGTTCTCTCATACCCACTGCAATTATTCTTCACATGCTGTGAGATGCATCTTTAGAGTCTGAAAACAAGAATCTGTCATCTGGTTTTATTTTGTTGTTCTTGAGAATGCCAAGTTGATTCAGCAAGGTCATGCATGGTCTAAATATATGCCAACAATTTTTTTGTTGTTGTGAAAATCATCTTTAGATTTATGACTATGAACAATAATCTAGCTTAAGCTCAGTTTTCTAGTTCTGCATGCTATTTTGAAAATAAAAACTTTGAGCTTTTAGACCAACCTTGAAGTTGGCATGAAAATGTACATGCTGAGCTATCAGTTTTCTAATGTTTGTACAGTGAATGCGTTCCCTTCTCTTAACCCTGCAATGTCCTCACATTCAAGCTGCAGTTCTTGTACATCCACTCTGAAGGGTACTGAGGTGCTTGTGACATATTTACCCACTCACAAAGGAAGGGGTTGTGATTGCATCCTCCCTTTTTGCTGCATTTCACTGAAGCTCCAAAGAGCAATACTACACAAATGTAGTTCCTAGAGGCTGTATTGCAACTGGATATTTTTCAAGGCTCCTTGAAAGCCGTGAGCAAACATGTAAAGGTTGTGGTGTGGAAGTTAATGGTTTTGATCTGAGTTTCAGTAATATCAATATTACTGGAATAACTTCAGTGGCCACATAAATGTATGCATGTTTGTCTTTAGAACTTGGATATAGTCCCGTGTACCAGGGTCTCATACACCCCATACAGTGAGGTGTGGTAGCTGCTTAATGCTGCACAGGAAAGCACAATTTAGGAGACTGCTGCACCAAGCTCTGCTCTCAAACCATTTTTGCAACACTGCAAAGGCATTGATTTATGTGTAATTAAAGCATATAAAATTAAAGGGTGATGGGAGAAACATAAATTACAGCCAGCTGAAATCAAAGGATTTCAACAGAAACAAATACATAATTATTGGAAACAGCATTTTTCATGCTCAGCAGGTTTAACAACAACATTTCTGAAGATGTGTCAGGGACTGCTTCATGATCTCAGTCTTTGGTATGTAGATTTATATTGTTTCCAAAAGGTGAGACTTCATAGAGAGGGCCCTCTAATTCATCATCAGTTCAAGAACCAGCTCAGATAGGCAGATTAATAGGATAATTCTACATTTAGTTTGAATAATTTTTCTAAAGTGAGTGCATAATGACATCTGGTAAAATGCTAAGATTACAGTGCACTTGCAATGAAAAATAAATTAGTTTCATTAATTGTCTCATTTTAAAATGTGTCAAGTTGTAAAAAAAAAAAAAAAAAAAGAAAAAAATCCATATGTTATTGCTCTATAATTATAAAAACACAAGGGTTCCTATAGTAGTAATCCCTGGAAATTTTTTGCCCCATAATGATGCAGTGGGCAGGTGTTTTATATTCTGACCAGAATCAAATAACACAGAATCACAAAACCAAAGTGAGGTTAGAAGGCACCTCTGGGGTTATTCCTCCCCAGGTGCAGGACTTTCCCTTTGCTTTTGTCGATGTCCATAGTGTGTCAAACTTGGACCTGATATCAACCCCTGGGTGCACAACCTGTGACCAGGCTCCAGCAGAATTCCTTGTTGGGCCCAACAGTCCCTGAGGTTTCCAGGCCACCTTGCTGTCCGTTTGTCCAGTCTGTATCTTGTCTGTTTGTCTGTGATGAACATGGACAAACAGCCTTGCCACGGTGAGGACAGACAGCACAAACTGCTCTCCCCACACCCACCGACACTGTGGGGGGCTCAGTGTGATTCCCACACACATATCGGTGTTGGTGCCTCAAAATCATCCTGCCCTTCTGTTTGGAAATGGTTTCCAGGAGGATTCTCTCCATTTCCTTCTTGGGGATAGTGGTGAGGTTGATTCCAATCGGTTCAAACCGGTTCCGACAAGTGCTGACTGGTTGCAACTGGATAAAACTGGAAAAAAAACAGTTCCAACCAGTTCTGGCTGGTTCTGATCAGTTCAAACTGGTTCCAGCCTATTCAAACTAGTACCAAATGGTTCCAACTGGTTCCAACCAATCCTGACTGATTATGACTGATTCAAACCAATTCTGAACTGGTTGGAACCGGTTGGAACTGGTGGGAACAGTTTGAACTGGTTTAAACTAGTCAGAACTGGTCAGAACAAGTTGGAATTGGTTGGAGCCGGTCTGAACCTGTTAGAACTGGTTGGAACTGGTGGGAACTGCCCAGAACTGGTCGTAACCAGTTTGAACTGGTTTAAACTGGTCAGAACTGGTCAGAACCAGTTGGAATTTGTTGAAGCTGGTCTGAACCCATTGGAACCAGCTGGAATTGGTCGAAGTCAATCTGGACCCATTGGGACCAGTTAGCACTGGTAGGAACTGGTCTGAACTGGGTTTAACTGGATGGAAGCAATTTAAACCAGTCAGAAGTGGTTTGAACCATTTTGAACTGGTCAGAACTCATCTGAATCAGCTTGAACCATTGGTGATGTCAGCCTTGTGCTTCATGGGAAGAGCTCCACAACTCTTGAATTGTCACTGCCATAAAATGGCCAAGAACTGAATGTGCAGGAAGCTTCAAATATTTCCTCAGCCCCTGAGAAGATCCCTTCATCCAGGGGCTGAAGCTCATTGGCAGCAAAGGGCACTGCTCACCCTTCTTCTGATCTATGGGGAAGTAAAGTGCTTCTGTTTCCAGACTCCCCTTCTAAAACATTTCCTGAGAACTAAAAATGTTGAAAAAATGTAAAAGAAAACAGTTACAGAAAAATGATATTAAAAGAAAATTCCAAACTGCAGTGAATGCCTCCAGCCAAATTTCTAAACTGGGCAGTAGAGTGAGAGGAAATGGCAACATATTTTTACAGCATTTACACTTTTTATGCTACTGCTGGCACACACAGTTTTGTGCCTGTAGAGAGAGCAAAATATTGGAGTCAAAACCTTCCCTGTAGATCTGAGAGCAGAATAATATTGAAATTCAGGTCCTCGGTGTAGGTCTGAAGATACAGCCCTGCCCTTGAGTTGAACTGCCTGTAAGAGGTTGTGAGGGGTTTCTGGGAAAGCTGGCAGTGGAGCTGGGATGAGGCTGGTGGCTGGGGTGAGGGGACAGGCAGGTCCCTGTGGGGAGGTCACAGCCAGCTGGCCAGCCCAGCCCGTGGCCAGGAGCTCTGCCGAGCCTCTCACGGACAGGGAAGGGAGTGGGAAGGTTCAGGGAGTGGGAAGGTTCTGCTGGGACAATGCTGAAGGTCCTGCTGGGAAAATGCTGGCATTGTTCAGGACTTAGGGAAGAGGCAAAGCAGGTTGGATGGGAAGCCCCAGGAAACGCAGCATTGTTGCTTAGCAGTACTCAGAGGAAACACTTTTGTTTGTGTGCTCATCTTAAATTTTCACGTAAGCACCCTGAGTCCCTTTGGAACTTGTTTAAAAATGAATGAAACACAACATTAAGTGTCTGATACATAAATCAAACCATTACTGTAACTGTGGAATGATCAGTAGAGACAAACAGTCTCTCTTTAGTTTGTTACTAGCCTGGAAAAAGCATTAATTAGCACTAATGAATCACCAGAGTGATGACTGAGCCAGGTTTCCAGCATTGCCAAAACACAAGCATGATTCAATTAATGCTGAAGGTTTTAGTACATGTGTTTTTATGGAACAGTCTTTTGACACTAGTGTCTTTTTAATAATGCTTTGCAAATCTCTTCCAATATTATTGCGTGCAGACTGAGCTTCCCAATTTACTGCAAACAATAAAGAGTCAGAATGCATCTGTGACCTCCTTTTGGAAGAAATATTCATCTGGGTAATGTAATTATTATGTAAATTACTCAAAGTTAATGGTATTTTCTATTTATGCTGGATTTACTGCTGTCAGAGTTGATGACTGACTAGCACTAGAGCTTAGATATTGGCGCAAAAGTTAATGTGTTATTTAATTTAATTTAAAGATTCCGAGAAACTGCTCCTAGTGTGTAAACAAAATCTTATCAACAGACCTCCATAACAATTTGTGTTTTCATTGGAAATCTCTGTAATTCAGAGGGAGAGGCCAAACTGTGCAATCCAACTCAATAGGGGATAATGTGGGATCATCCTGAAGAGTGGTGGGAGACCAGATATGATTCTTGCCTGATGTCCTTGGAGCAGGAGGAAAGACAGTGCAGCCTCTGCCTTTGCTCTGCAAAGAGTTCCATCCTCTTCAGGCAGAGTCTGAGCTCAAACCAAGAGGTGCCAGAAAGTACAGTACCTGGACCATGGAGTGGCAGACTGCAGCTGCTGCTTCATTGCCATCCTGGGCTGGCTTATTCCCAGACATTATCATCATCTTTTGGGACAAGATCACTTTCCAAACCCTGAAATCCTCAAATTTTCAGATTCAATATGAAGTAATTTGCTCTCTGTCATCTCTGAAAGTGAAGGTAGATGAAAGCCTTCATGGTTAAAGCTGGCTGAGAAAGAAAGTAAAAAAACAATATCCAAGGTGGTGTTTCCGGCTGGGTGTCAGGAGCAGACCCAGTGCCTCCCTCTGTAGCAGGAGACTCACTGAATTTTTTTTCAACAGTCTCTGCCTTTCAAAAGAGATTCAGAATTCCTTGTTTTGACAGAACAAGCCAGTTCATGTTCCTGAACCACCCACAGTGCTTGGAGTGGAGACATCTCACAGAGTCTCTAAGTATGCAGAAAAGTGAGCTTAATGCCAGTACTCACCAAACATGAACTACCAGTGCATGTAGCCTCTTTCTTGCCCTTCTTCCATGTCACCTTCCAGGCCCTCCATCCCTTAGCTGAAACTGAAGCTGCTTCCTTCAAGGGGAGTCTGGAAGGTCACCCAAAGAACAGGATGGGAAAAAGAAATTCACTTATGAGGGGAAAGTAACAGCTCTGGCAACATGGGAGCTTTACATTTTCCCCAGATTAGTAATTTGAATGCACTGTTGGGGAAAGGGCATTTTGCATTTTCTCTGGAAACACTTGACATGGTCATTAAGACCATGAACTGATATTACCACTGCTAAGAGGACATGGAAGCAGAATTCCCTCATGCAGAGATAGTCTGTACCAGAGACATTTATTTGAATCTCTTTGTCCTTCATCTGCTCGAATTCTGAAGAGTTGAATAAAGCAGTATAACTGTAAGCAAAATAAAATTTGTGACATTACACTAACGCAGCACAATTTCACATCCCAGATGGCCATCAACTTTGCCCATTTCCAGTTATGTCTCAGGCTTGCAGTCATCTACTCATCTTCTCTGCTGCCAAGGCTGCCTGCTGAAAGTCTCTTTTCTTAAGAAAGGCCAAGCAATCACTCAGTGGGACTACATGAGGCTGTCAACTCCTTCTATACCACTAACACTGGGCTTGTTGTAATCTTTTCCACTATAAGCCAAAATATCTCAGCACTAACAACCCAGATGTACACATTAATTTTGGTCTGAAACTGAAAACAGAAGGAATTAGGCCACCCAGCTCTGAACTAAGGACAAACTTCCCAATCTATGTGTTGTCCCTGTGAGAAAAGTATGGGTCTCAGTTGCAGCTGGGAACATTTATGACATTTGGTATGTCTGCACATTCTCACTGTGAGGGACAGATTGTCAAATTCTGCTTCTAGTTACATGTATGCAGCCCAAGAGCAATCAGTAAATGATCACATCACCGGCCTCTCCAGTGAAATCTAGATCTTTTACAAGCTTTGATAACAGATTTTTTTTTCTGCCTACTGTCACACAAATAAAATAGGAAATCACATTTTAAAAGATTGCAAAATAACTTTATAAACACAGTGTAAACCTAGAAAACATCGGAGTCTTAAAGTAGGTAACCAAATGCCTTCTAGTAAAACCTGTTGGCATTGGTGTGGTGTATTTCTGACATAGCTTGAATTGCATGTAAATGTTGAATTTGAGATACTTCATGTGAGGCTGAAACCTGAGAGGAAACCTAACTTGGTAAACAGAATAGACTATGTTAAAGAAATTATTTACAGAGCAACGTCAAGTCCAGCTGAAGTTCCCTGTACAGTAATTTCACAAAGCCCACTGTTTTCTCCAATCCTCTGTAATGTATAAGCTCCTTTCTGTAGCCTATGCAGATCGTTACAAGTCTGGATGTTACCATTTTCCATTTGAATCAAGTCACTGTCTCTCAGCACAGGTTTATTTAACTAAAACCCCTCCTGTCTGTCTTAGCGGGCAACATGTAGAACTATCAGAAATAATGTTTTCTCTAAAATCCAGTTCCTGTTATGCCCTCAGATGCAGCTAACAACCCTCCAGAAAAAATGGTTTTCTTAATAATAGGAAAATGCACATTGCAGCCATCATGTGCACTTCCAGTACAAGTCCTCTTATCTGCAGTTCCTGTGGGCTACATTAACATCTCCTCTCCTCTCATCCAAATGCTCAATCCATTGTTTCATTCATCAGAGCAATTCCCCAAGACAATACTTGTGTGCTTGCAGTGTGTTAGTAATCAACATTTTGCCCAATCATACCGACTCTGGGGCAGCGATCCCTAACCATGTCCCAGTTGGAGACTGACAACTGTGTGATGTTTTTAGGAGATGAAAACCTTTTTATAAGATCCTCATACACAAGACAGAGAAACACTGACTTTAAAATGCACAGGATTGGCTTAAACCAGAAAACAGCCACAGTAAAAGCAATGATTATTTGATGTTTCACCATAGTTTAAGGTCTTTCTGACAGTCTAGCACTACCTGTTATAAGACCAGATAAAGTTTGATATACCTGAAAATTAATGCAGTTTCATTTTGATTAGGACAGCAGCAAATCTATCTGCCTCATTGATCTAGGCAGCTTTGGTTTTTCCTAGATATGATATCAAAACAAATCTGTCTAATCCTTTTTCCAAGACCAGCTCTCCTTATAGCACTCTTCAAGGAGAGATTGTCAAGCTTGAAGCCACCGATGAAAGCTTCTGCTCTGTGATTGTCTGTCTTGGAAGAACACAACTAGGTGGGTGTAGGTTACTCTTAACCAGAAGGTTGGGAAGCTGAGTTGTTAGATGGTTGTATGGAAAAGCTTGGGGATGGGTCTCTTCTCCGAGGTTCAAGTGACAGGATGAGAGGAAACAGCCTCCAGTTGTGCCAGGAGAGATTTAGATCAGATACTAGGAGAAATTTCTTCACTGAAAGAGTGGTCAGGGATGGAAACAGGCATCCCAGGATACTGGTGTAATCACCATCCCTGAAATTGTTCAAAAAAGGTATGGATGTGGCACCTGGGGACATGGCTTAGTGGTGACCATGGTGGTGTTGGGTTAACAGTTGGACTCAATGATCTTAGGGCCCTGTTCCAACCTTACTGATTCTATGATCCTAACTACAGAAAAATAAAAAGTAGTAGCAAGATTATTTCATTTTTCTTAAAAATGGGCAAGGATATGAAAATAAGAAGATCATTACTTGTTGATGAGTGATTTTGGAAAAAGTGAGCAAATATGCCAGTAAAAATGCTGTTGGTAGAAGGCCAGGATGTGTGTGTGGATCTGAGTTGTTATGTGATGCACTAACAGTCAGTATTTCACTTCCAGCAGGGGCGAGGAACGCAGCAAGGGAAATGCTCCACTCTAATTAGGCCTATGTGTGTGTGTTTATGAAAAAGTGTGACAAAGATCACATAGAAAACACTATCAGTGCTGAATCTTTTGGGTCATGTTATCTTGCCTTTTCAAAAACAAATGCAACAGTCTCTACTAGTTAAAGATTTTCCCCTTAGGTGCCATGTTTTTATTTTTCTTGTGTTTCCTTGGGGATTTTCCCAGCTCCAGCAGGGCTTTGCAAGCACATGTAAGTGAAACATCCCCATGGTCACAAAAGGGAAAGGTCACAAGATGGTGAAGATTTCTATAATGAGATTTTACACCCTTACTGCAATAAAGATAAGAAGGGGGATGCAACTCCAGATTCAAGCCCAAAGCAACAGAATAAAGAGCCCCATCTCATCTGCAACCTCAGGGTTTGCAGAGCCAACACACTGAAGTTCAAAAGGTAAATTTAGATCCAGGAGCTGCTGAAATCAAGGGATGGGCTGTAATCTCTCTGCAACGAGATTTTAAAAGCACATTGTGATCTTAGGTACAATGTGTATGGATACAATAACTACTCTGAGGTCCAGAGCTGCTCTAGCTTTACAAGGGATGTAACAACCATCGAAACACAGGACACAAAGCACATTGCCCTTTTAAATCCAATAATCTGTGCATAAAATGGCATAAAATCTGCAGTGCTATGTTGTTACAGAAAACACTGCCTTGCTTGTCAGGGAACTGGTACTGCCTGTGTCTGCCTGCGTGGAGGACTCTAGACTTTCTTCCATATTTGAAGATTAATGATTTTTTAGTTCTTCATGATAACTTAAAAATTCTTCAAATATGTAGGCCCAGTAAATACTAACATTCAAGTTCTTAAACTCTTTGCTGATCACAGCAGTTATCTGAGTGGAAATTAAGGGTTTAGAGAGACTGTTTAAAACACTAATCTTCTGGAAAGGTCACTCCAGGAAAAAGCACAATGTTAAGAAACTTTTGTACCATGGCTTTTTGTTTCATATTATGACCAAAACTTTCAAAACAAGACATTCTGTGTTGTGCATCCTGGTACCATGAGACTCTTGAGACCAGCACCTGCAAGACAGCACTTTTCATGTGTGTATGTGTACTATATAAAAGCAATGAATCCCTTCAATTTCATAACTCAGTTGAATTCTAGAAAAGCCAAAAAGTTGTGTTTACGTTATGATAAGCACAAGTTGCCAAAAAATGGCTAAAACCAGGGTTCATCATTTCTTCATCTGTCTTCTTGATGCTTGTCAATTCCCTGTAATGATGTGTCACAGTCAGATCCACTGAATGGCCAATTTCGTGAGTTTCAAAACAAGGAAAAATGCTCCATAAATTTTTTACGTATTCTAACTGACTGTAAATGCGATTGAATATGTGGGACTTCCTCCAGCTTTGTTCTTTGGTGGATTGCTATTAGTTTACATTCGAAGTCTCTGTTGGCCACACATTTCACATTGTTCTTCCAAATGTAATAATTTCTTTCTTTTATCTGATCTCCGACAGTCTCTCTGTTTTCATCAATATTTGACAGCAATTCCCAAAGATACAATATAGTCCATTCTAATATCCTTGTGCATACTCTTTTCTCCCTTTGAAATCCAATACCTAAGCAGTGAAATAAGTTATTGTGCCTTATTTAGAATTTTATTTTTTGCATGTGTTTTGATACTGTCCCTTTGAAATGAAAGTTATTTGGAAATTCAAACCAACTGTTCTCAAAACATAGCAATGAAATATTGTTCATTCTGTCCCCCTTTTCAAAGATGCAGTGTTTATCACTTTTTCTTTCCATACATTGTTTAAATATTTCTTTCACATTTTACACCCCAAACCATCTTTTTATCCAAATGTACAAAACCCAATTTACACCAGCCACCTGAAAAGAAAGTTTAAAAACAATCAGAACTTCACAGATCAGTGCCACCCTGAAATCACTGGACCTTTTAGAATCAGGGATCAAAATTGGAACTGAGCTTACTTCATCTGACATTTTCTGGCAAAAAGAAAACATGCCATATGTAAAAAGAAGGGAAATTAGTTTTTTAGAATAAACATGACTGTCAGCATTACCCCTGAATGCACAGATTTAACTGTGAAGATGATACCTTTTCAAGCAACCTGTAGAGATGTGCTGAATTTTTTGTGTCTGTCTGAAAGACAGGCATTAATTAAATGCAGGTTAAGAGGTTCTGTTTAAGGGTAAAGGGGTAAAAATACTTGATTAAAAAGCAGACTAAGTAATTTAGAAATGTATTGATATTTCTTAACCTTAGAATTAAAATTCAGGATTCTGGATCATATTCTGTTGTAATCAATATGGAGATGCACTTACATTTACAATAGGACAAATTATAAATGTATTCTTTTAACTCCTAATAACAGACTTATAAGTTCTCACTGTATTGACAGAATGAGAAAAATTATTAACTAGATGCTATAATTGATAATGATTTAAAAAATGTACTTTTCAATTGCAAGAGAAGACCAAGAATGAAGTATTGCTCTGTCTAAATTAAAATAATGTTAATATACTAACCAGTATGTAGAATAAGCCAAAGTACTTTATTGAAATCCAACAATACAGGAAATAACTATGGCAGGGCTGAATACATTAACTTTTTGCCCAAGCTAGAACAGGTACAGCTCTTGGAAATTAACATTAATAAGTGTTTTTACCAAAACAATTTTCAAACAGAATTTTAATTTTCATTTAAAACTAAATATGTTACTACATTAATTTTAACAAATATCTGTTTTGAAAAAAGAAACTAAACAAGGCCTTTCTGTAATGCCCAAGACATATCTTGATTTTAAAAGTTGACCCTTTTTTGTATTAAAATCCAAAAAGTTAAAAGTGATCAGATACATACTTCTTTTATCTAGATAAGATATTGCTACTGACTTCAAACAGTTTTTAAATTTGTATTTCATGGGAGTTTGGAAGTCTTGTTCCTTTCAAAGTAGCAGAATTTCCTTTCCAATGACAAGCTAGTTCCTGCCTACTCAATTATGCTGTTATGTTGTTCCTGGGCTTAATCTTAGTCCTTCTGTTCAGAAGAAAGCTTTCCACTTAGACATCAAATATAATTGCCTTTAATTTTCACACAAATATTGAGGTAAGGGTGAAAAATGTCC
>VZTT01069791.1:30923-53441 GCA_013400855.1 Buphagus erythrorhynchus
GAAAGGGTCACAGCACAGCCACTGCATGGATGGCTGTGAGTGCACACTGAAAACCCCAGGACATGATTCTGGTACAGGAGCTCTGCAGCTGGCACAGAGCACAAGGAATAAGTAGGTGACTGCAGGGATTCTCTCCAATCTGGTTTTCACAGGATGGGTGATAACCAGGATTCCTCTAAAGATGCCTCAATGTGTTGCTGGGTTCAACCTGTGCAGGCCAGAACTTCAGCCTTGTTGTTTAAATATGTAATTGTTGTGTTAAACAATTGTCACTGAACTTATGCCCCTAATTTATTTTTGGGGAAGGTATTGCTTTGCCATTACTAGGGAATACATGCTGCAAGAATTTACAGTTTGACAGAAGGACAGGGAATCTGATGAATGATGAGGTTTACTTGCACATTTTTAATCCAGCCTGGATGTAAATTTCTCCAGCATCCAGGGATTGTTTGGATCCAGTTTTTCTCCAGGCCTATCTCTTCTTTTTTCAAATGACTGTTATTTTTTGAAACATAACACTGTGCAAATAAAAGTGAAGCCGTACTTGAATGTCAAGAAATGTATGGAGAACATCAGTAGTGTAGGGAATATAAGCTCAGGGAATAAGCCTTCAGCAGGAATGCTAATTTAGTTATAGTTTTTAAAGCTGACTGCAAACAGCTGGGCAGCATTAACTGTATTAGGAAAACAAGAAAGGTGGAGCAAAATCTAGGAGACTAAGGTATGGCAGTGCCAAATATATGGAAAAGATTTGGGATATGTGAAATGTACTGCTGCTGGACCCACACTATGTAATAACAGTGATGTGGTGTGAAGCTATCCCTGGGATTTCCCAGCACACTAAAAGACTTGTGGAGCAATGTCTGTGGCTTGTGACAGGCCACTCTCTTGATAACATGGCAGGGACACAGAAACACAGGTAAAAATAGCATGTGCTGTGTTCTTCTATAGTGTCTTCAGTCCCACTAGAGGGGACATCCTGACAGTCCTTCATTCTCCTTTCACACACATGTTGCAGCTACTTAAAAAGTCTGCAGATTCAAAGCTAAGAGATTAAACTACATGTATTCCAGCTGCATAGTGACTACTTTGCACTCTACATTTTCTAAGAGCTGTACAAATGTTTATTAATTAGACTGAATCCCAGCAACACCACTCTCACAGTGGTAGGAGCTTTTCTCTGTTTTTTATGGATAGATGGAGGCAAAAAAAAACCCCTCAGGAGCAGACTGCAATACTTAGCCTCGTGTAAGTAGATCCATGTTCATGCTGTTTCCATAGCTCAAGTGCAAGTTTCGTGGACTGTGATGTTAAGCAAAAATGCTTTGTAAGGAGCTGGTTACTAGTGTGAGTAAGATGTTCAAAGTATGGCCCTCTGTGGCTTGCCCAAGACCACACAGTGAGTTAGGAGCAGAGCTGGGATTTTACTTCCTTTAACTGATTTTCTCACAACTGTGGTTTCATTGCAAACTTCTTGGGTTACTTTCATATTTTTTATATTGCTCAATGTCTCCATACCTTATTTCAGATTATTTTTTAGGCTTATTATAGATGAGCCTGAGGTGGGACAGCAGATGTGCTGCTTCTTGACTCTCTGGGGACACTAAGGTGTGTGTACATTCCACCAATTGCCCATTTATCTACTTCTTGTGGAAACAGAGAGCAGTTGATGTAAGAACCCATGAGAGGTGATTGAAGCAACCTTTCTTTAGAGCTACACACCTAATCAATAGCAATTCATCCACCAGCATTCACGCTTTTATGTTCACGTATTTACTTTTATCATCATATTCTTCATATGTATTTCTTTGCAAGATGACTGCAAATACTGCTGACCTGTGCTCTGTAATACCACTTCCAGCTCATTCCTGACTGCTTATCCCTTCACCTTTGCTGGAAGTTACTGTTCTGGCAGATCTTCTAGGTTAAATAATTAATTAGGAGTTTATTTTAGAAAAAATAAATAGGTGCTTCTTTAGTCTCTGGCTTCCTTCAATGCATTGCAGTTTTAAAAAAATTTAAAAGCCAATCTGTAATAAGGTTCATGTTATTCTTTACACCCTAACCATATCATAGAGCTGAGCTAGGAAGCAAAGGGAGGCAGAGCTGAACTGGCAGGACTTGGAGCTCAGGAGAGTTTCCTTTAGCAGACACAGAGACAGGGAGCAAGGATAGGGAGGAGGCTGGGGAAGGCACTTGCTGTAGCTGGGTCAGCAGTAGCAGATTTAGGTGGGCCAAGTGTGCCCAAATTGTATCACTAAGTGTAAAATTTGTATTAAAGTTTGGTTTGGAATTTGCTTTTGGAGAGCAGTTGAAAACCCATTCTCTAAAATTAGCTTTTAGCAAGTATTCCTGTTTATAAAGTTCATTCACTAGCATGTTTATGGAAAGTGAGCCCAGAGGGGAAGGAATGCAGTAAAAGTACATTCATTTGAAAATTCAAATAAAAATATTTGCTTTGAATCAGAGGCTTTTTTCGATCCTTCTTTGCTCTTTGTCCAGTTTCTTAGTACTTTTATTGTCCAGCAAAACAGTCACTGTCCTGAACTATTCTCATTACTGCACAGTACGTGTGAGAGAAGACTCATGCCTGTNTTTTGGGAAGCTGGGTGTGAGCAACAGCTGGGAGCTGTTACTGTTCCACTGACAGTATTGATAACACCAAATGCAAAAAAATTAATCAAGGCTTCACCAGACTGGCTTAAAATAATGAGGTTCCTAAACTGACACTTTTAATTTGTCTTCTGGATTCTGAGAAGGGCTCACTAAGTAGTAATCAGTGAATAGGATTGCCTTTTAATTTTCCTTTAAAATTTATGTCCTCCACTGCTGGCTGCTTGCTCCATCCTGCCCCTCAGGCATTGTTCAGCCATGTAGCCATTCCCTGTTTGGTCAAGGAAGGAGGGAGAAAAAGGATGTGAAAAGAAGAAGGAGGAAACTACTGGAAAGAATAAGAAAGTGGCCCAGGAGGCAGATCAGCAGAGTAATGGAAGTGAAAATTGATGTTGTTACTTCCTTAGTTCCTTACACATCTGGTAATGTTAATCAGATATCAAATCCTCTGAGCACTCACTTCAGATGTTTGTACACATGGGGTTGATGATAATGCCCTTGGATAACTGGAGGGTTTGATGCCTGGAAAGGCAGGTTGAGTCACAGCAGCACTGTTGTGTGGGATCCTCTCACTCTTACCTCCTTGTCAAGCAGTGCCAGGTTTGGCAGAAGGTCACGGTGGGATAAAGGAGCCCCAAACTGCCATCCTCTGGGAAAACACAACTCTGCTGCCCGAATTGTCACTTTCTGCATTGAAAAACACTTTGATCATATCATATGTTAAGAGCTGCATAGCTGCAAATGCAAAGTCATTCCTCTGATTTTATTGTATCCACTCAGCATGGAGCCAGATTCCATGCAGTAAGAATTAACCTTGTTATCTCTATTAATTACTTCTCTTTGGTTACTTGTATTTAAATACACAAAGTCTATCTAACTTCTTATCTTCATTGGTTATGAAGGGAGACTGATGAAATCCCTTCACAAATTATATTAGAAACAAATGTTTTCCACCAGCTTTGATCGTTTTTTATTGGCAAGCTCTTTGTTTTCATCCTTTTAAGCAAGAAAGACCACTGTGTAAAGAGGTGGATCAGAGCTGCTGATCTGAACACACCAATTTTTTGAGAACTTTGGATCCAGAAACTGATATCTAAGAAAAAATAATTACACTGGGAGGCAAAGACACCCTTTTATCTGAGCCTGTTTCAAGCTCTGCAGAGACTGAGATGTGAAGGGGAACATGGGTCACCTGGTTTCTCTTTCAATGTTTTTATGAAATTAATGTAATGGATTGTGTTTACTTCTGCTAGCTAAGCAGATCTGCAAACTACCCAGGAGACAACAGGAGAAAATTGGCCTGGCAGGGTCCTTGCCATCTCCAGAGATGTCTTAATCCAGTGCCTTTTGCAAACACTAGAATAGTGTCATTAAGAGTTTTAAAAAGTCAATCAAACCCTTTCCCACGTTCATGTGTCTTTAGCTGTGTGTGGTAGGAAAAGGATCCAAAGAGTTTTCTCTCATGTGTTTGCTTTCATGGCAATGAACTGAACTGTTCCCCAGAGCTTTCACTTTAGGGGTTTCATGGTACAGAAAATTTAGTAGGCTTTATGCTGGCCTTGCCTTCTCTGTTGCTGTAAAATGTGCAACAGTAACTGTTCAAAGATGTATTTAAAGTTCTCCTTGTTTAATGTAGGAGCTGGTGGAAAAACATAATTACATAATTTCTGCTGGAAATAGTTTTACATTCCAAATCTTGTTCAGTCACCTCCTTGTTCATCTACTAATTTACCTTCAGAAGTAAAGCTACTTCAGAACTTCAGAAAATGCTATTTGGTTTTTTGGTTGTTAATTTACCAAAAAAAAAAAACCAAAACCTAAAAAAGAGCCAGTGTTCTCACATAACTATTAAGAAGGACAAAATTACCCACTTTCCTCTGAGTTCTTCTTCCTTCTCTTATTCAAAAGAGAACATCAAAATGAGCATTTACCTCAGCAACTGTGAATTGCATATTTTAGGGTTTTACTCTCTTATATGCTTTTATTCTGTGCTTTTTGGTGAGGATCTTAAAATGCCTTACAATATCTTCCTTCCATCATGAAAGCTATATTGTAGACTGAGAAAGTGAAATCAAACAAAGCTCATTTCTAGCAGAGTCAACACTTCTGGACTAAAGTTTAGAAGCCTCCAACTGCACAAAACCATCTTCTTTTGTATGTGCCTTCTGTAATTTGGTACAATCATATTGTTACAGATTTATGGACGCTGATGACTCCTACATTTTGGACAGTCTGAGTGCTCAGCATTTCAGAACAACTTTATTCCTCCTGTTTCTCTATCCCAAATGACAGCTTGTAATTCTCTCTGATGATGGCAATACAGAATTTGGACTTTCAGACTCTTGACTGCCTTTATTATATCCAGCAGATAACAGGAAGACCTATGTCCTTTAGTGATAGAGTTGGAGTCTCTTCATGGTTATTTGTCAGCTACTTATGTTTCCCTACTGTGCCTTCCCTCTCATTACTCTCCAAAAACATGTGTGCAATTATGCCATGTGATTCAGAGTCTAATGGCTTACATGCCCTGATAGCTTCACTGAGGGGAAAAAAAAAAGAAAGAAAAAATCTGTGATTTTTCATTGGTCATATCAGAAAGATTTTTCAGCTGGATGACTTTCGTGTTCCACTCTTTGTATTCAGCTTCAAGTTTCAAGTCCAAATGAAACCCAAATAACAAAAATCTCTGAGTCCCACATGGTTTCAATACAAAATCATGTTTTGTGTTCATTTCAAAATAGGCCCAGGTTGGTTCAAAAGATTCATGAACCTTGGCAAACTTTTCAAGGAGCGTGATTTAAGTTTCTGTATTTGTACTGTGTGGTTTTATTGTTTCTCATGGTCTTAGTTAGGAGCATAGCATGGGTTCACTATACATCAGCCATGCTGCTATCTGGCCTGCATTTGATGGTTGATGCTCATGTTTTGATTCATATCCACCACTATTCCTATATGCACAGCTGAGCACTTGTTTAATCTGAAAGACTGACTTTCCTTAGATCAATTAAGAATTTGGTATCACTTGTAAAATAAACACTTTCAGAATTACAGATGGAGAAAAAGACATCTAAGGTCGAAGAACTTAAGAACTTGGCAGATCTTCAGAGGAACTATATCAAAGAAACAAGAATAAATTCTTTAAATATGGAAGGAAGGCTATTAATTTCAGTTAGAGACAAATTTGGTTGAATCATGAGCTTTTCAGAACCTTTGAAACAAGGAGGAAGGATGCAGAACCATCAATTTCCATCCTCTTTCCTGGTCTCCTTAATTTCTTGGGATGTAATGCCATGAAGTGGGATACACAGAGGTAAATATTTTCTGGTTTTAACATTGGCAAACTAGAGTTTACCCAGGTTCTTAATTCATGATCTTGAGTACCAGCCAGGTGTTTGAGACATTTTTATTCATCCCGCAGAATGTGTTTCTACTGAATATTACTGCATCACTGGAAGGATCTGTGTTCTGAAATTTGGACTCTAATCCAAATTTTCTCACTATTTGGGTGGGCTTTAGATTTTGCTTCATAATTAGGGTTATTAGGAGAGATGTACTGCTAATGATCTACATTGCTATATTCCAAGTTGTTCCCTAAACTGAACCAGAACTCTGCATAAAGAAGCACCAGTTCGCTTTTCAATTTCTGCATTTCTGTTTTTTGATATCATGTTTCCTTCCAGTCAGAGCTCTTCCATTTAGGTACTACTTCAGCAAGAAAATATGAGAAATAAAATCAGAGTGAAATAAATCTATCTTCATCTCATTTCTCTCCGCCATTCACAGATGTCAAGTGAATACAATAGCTCTTTGAGATGACGGACCCATGTGGGGCAGCAGCTCCAGTGACCCGAGCACCACGGTGTACAATTCTGCAGAGATTCCATAGCAACAGCAGAAAAAAATTGGTAAAAGCTTGGCACAAAGGTATACTTTCAAAAGCACCCCTTTATTTATATAAGCATGTGTACACATTCCCCGAGATAGCTCAGAAGCAGGAGATTTTGAGGTCTCCCTGAACAGTGTGTCAGTCATTACTCAGCATGGAGATGCGTTTGCAGCATTGGCTGTGGCTCACACAAGAAGGAGGACTGTGTGGTACAGGCCTTGTCTCAATGGTGTAGCTAAAATCACCAAATCACCTCCTCCTGGCTCAGCTGGAAGCAGTGCTCCTCTGCCTGCCTCAGATCGCTGCTTGTGTTTTCAGTTATAGCTGGCTGAAAACTTCCTTTTTTATTTTTTTTTTTTTTCATCAGTAAATAGGATTTCATCAGCAATTACACTTGTCAGAAGGAAATATAGAGGCGCAGCTCCTCAAAAAAAGGAACCTTTATCTTAAGCAGTTTCCAAACACAACCTTCATACGCTCTGTTTTGGAAATTTCATAAGAGTTTCTGGATCAGCTTCTGGGTCTTACCCTGTGTGTCTGTTTATGCAAAGAGGCATTTTCAACCCTGAGCATGCAAAGGGCATGACCATAGACCTCCAATCAAAAACAAAAAGGCAACACCTCTGAATCAAAACCTGTGAGCACTTCTGGAGCAATCTGGAGCACTTCTGGCAGCTGATGAACCTGGAGAGAAATTGCATGATATCCTCAGTTTATCTCCTTAGAGACAAGCTCAGGGCCACCTTGCAGTTTGGAAACGGGAAAGTTTGGATGCACACTTTGCTGGATAGTCTCTGAAAATCCCAAAGGCATAATCCTAAAAATCTTTTTCCAGTGGAAGCCATGGTTGCTCCAGAGCTTGTCACACCCTTTGGCAGCAGAGCACAGAGGCCTGGCACGGAGCAGAACACCCTATTTCCTGGAAGCCATTTACTGCTGCAAGTCACAGGAGACATAAAACTCTTCATAGAGTGCCTGGAAAAATGTAGACCTAACCCTAGATTTTGTCATCCTTAAGCTGGGTTTGGTGAGAATTTTCTTGGCTAAACTGGCAAAACTGCAACATATATTTTCTTCCAAGAAAAAAATTCAGGGGAAAAAAAGGATTGTAGGTTTACATAAAAGTGGATTAGAAACACAAATCTATAATTTCACCAGGATATATACCAGCAAAATGTAGCCTGATGCTTTATTAATTTTCCATTGTATTTCAAATTGCTCAATATTTTCTGTTCTAAAGTAGTTTCAAGCCAGTGAAGATTCATTAAAACATTTTAGTGGCAGTTTAAGAGTACTTTATGAACTATATTAGTATTTATTATTAATCACGTGTTGGTGAACTGAGAATTCAAGAGGTCAAATACAGCTGGCATTTAATAGCTGTTTCTCACTAAAAAGATCATCGTTTAAGCAGACTCAGTTTGTAATGAAAATTAATTTTCGGGTTGAGCTGTTATCAGTTTGGGAACGTTTGACTCCCACAGGCTGAGAAGGGAATGTGGAGGGAACACTGACAACCAGCCGAAATTCTTTATTGCCTTCCTATGTGATGTACATTAGCTCTCCCCAGGATAACCAGTGTCATGCTTGTCAGCAGTACATAAAACAAAGTAACCCTTTTTTTACCCTTCCTTTATGTGACTGGAGCCCCACCAGTTTCTAACATCTCAGGATCCAACAGAGTGCTTGTAGCCTTTACCATGAATGCATTTTGTGCTTCTGTGGTTCCATGTCCTCAGAGAATCTCAAAACATTTTATGTATGCTCATGATTCAGTGGACTCCATAGCATTCCCAGGAAGTAAAATAAATTAAAAAACATAAATCCCCTGATTTGGAGAAGCGTGTGTCAGAGATCTGTGTTAGCTGTGCTCGTTAAAACAGTCAGCGCAAGTTCCGAAATCCAGAGCAAGCGATGTGCAGCTCCTGCTCTCCAGCCTCCCTCCTGTGTGAGCTGTTAGTCTTCACAGATGCTGATGTGCCTTCCTTGCCTGCCCTCTGCACTAAATTACCTTTATTGGCTGTAGGATACCAGAGTGGATTTCCTCATGTAATTGTGGGTTTACGTCTTTCAGCATAGGTTACTTTCCTTCATGTCTTGGCTCTCTATCCTTATCTCCCTCAGAGCAGTTTCTGAGCTAATGCTTTAATAAATTCACATTTTGGTAGACCAGAGTCCCTCTAAAGGAAAAGATGCAAGGAGAGATAAAATGCTGAAGGTGAACATCTCAAAGACTACAGAGAAACACAAAGGAATAGATGACATCTCTTGTAGTGACATTTCTTAAAGGGCTTCAGAAGTTTCTGGAACCTTTACTTCTCACCAAATTCATTCCATCCGCACGCTTGCAAACATCTATTTTTAGAGTAATGCCTAAAGTCACAGGTGCTTCAGGCTGTTAGAGAGGATATTTTTCAAGTGCAGATGGAAGCCTGGATCTAACCCTGTATTTCAGGTTAGCCAGACCCTCACATCTCCAGGCGCAGAGCAGAAATAAGGATAGCTCTGTGTTGCACCGAGCAGTGTAGTGGGGGCATGTTGGAACCCTGAAGCCTGGGAGTTTTGAACTTTCTGTGCTTTCTGACACTGACCCTCAGAAGAACACTGCTTTTGACCTGAGGCCTTCGAGAAGGCTTCCAAATTTGAGTGATGGAGTTAGAATCACTGGTGTGCAATTTGAATAGAGGTGTGTAATATCACATGGTGAAGGGTTTGGAATTTGAGGTTTTAGAATATAGTAATAGGTATGGGACAAGATGGAGGTTCTGGGGCATTGGCTCTTCTTCATTCTTGTTCCTTCTTCTTGGTTTTAGGTAGTAGTTTTTGGTTGGATAGAGAATCCTGCAGTGTGGATCACAGGTGTTTGGTCATTGGGTCAAAAGTATAAATAATATAAAAAGCTTTTAATTGGGTAGTTGGACCTTAAAAGACTTTGTAAAAAGCGAGATACATCTCCATGTTCTCGCTTATAGCTTGTTAGCTAGAAGTGCTGTAGCACTCACTGTACTTTACATAAGAATTCATAAACAAGTGAAAATCCTGCCTCTCGTGCTTCAATCCCAAATCTAAAGGCAGAGGAAAAAAGAAGCTAGCCACTAACAGGGGCATCCATGACTTCATCTTCCAGTCAGTGCAGTGCAGAGTGTTACTGACACAAACAGAGAGACCTACTGGGCTTCCATGGCTTTCCAGGGAGCAGAGTTAGGGGTGCAGGTGGCAGTGTGAAGGTGGAGGCCAGGGCTGGCTGTGGCCATGGGGCTGTGCAGCGCTGCTCGTCCGTGCCAGGCGCTCGCTCCGAGCCGCAGGTGTTCTGCACAAAGCCTCCACAGATCAATCACAAATGTTTCCATAAAGAGGCTTAAAAGGATTTTTAAACATAGTGGGTTGGCCTGACTGCTGGTGAGATTGCCAGCACTCAGCAGAAGACGGGGAGGCCAGGGTAGAGGGGTGGAGCGGGGGCTCTGGGGAAGCCACACGGTGCCTTCCAGGGGGGGTTTATGATCCTAATGTGGATCTGTAGCACTTTCAACTGGAACTCATTAAGAATTCATGGAGCAGAAAATGCAAGACGCTCTGGAAATGAGGGCTTTGAAAGGCCAAATGTGAGCTGTAAATAAAATAGAGTGGGTATTCAATTTTGGCTATTAAGTATCTCAGAATATTTTCTCAGATCAGCGGATCAGGCTTTCAACTAAAAACCTACTTCTAAAAACAAAAGGAGAAATAAAAGGAATTCCACAGACTCCTAAGGCAAAGAGCAGATAAAGAGCATAATCAGATATTGTATGTCTCAAAAACATGAAAGCTTATTGATTAGAAGTGCTGAACAGCGCTATTCATTCTGGCTCTGATTGAGCAATGTACCAAAGCATGTGTTTATCTTTAAGCATATTTTGAAATCCCATTGACTTCAATCACCATTGACCCCTGTTACTGAAATGGGACCCTTGGGAAGACACAGCTTTCTTAAATATTATGTGTATAAACAAGAGAATCAGGAACACCCACACTTGAGAAAGCCAGCAGCTTAAGCAGAGAGTACCAGGATCTCTTAGAAGTTACCTTCTAACTTTATCTGCACAAATAGGTGCTGCTGGAGCTGTCAGTCATTCATCACTGTATTTTATGGAGGCCAAGACCTTGGTAAGAGAACAATTTATCTGCTGCTATATTCATTTGAGGCCCTCTTTAGAGAAAGGCCTCATTCCCTTCGTTTCTCATTGCTGCCTTAGGACATGGACGCCAAGTCATTTCAAGAGTTTGGGGATAAATGTATCAGTGTAAGAGAAATGTTGGACTAGCTTTATAGTGAGGACCCTTCAGGAACAAAGGTGCAGCTGTGTTCTCAGCAGCTGAATGCCAGATGAAGTAACATCACCTGGTTTGCAGCCTTGTTCTCTCCTTTTGCAGGTGCAATTTTGTGCTGGTGTTTAAATGCAGCCACAATATTAACCCTAGCTATGGCAATTTTCCATTACAAACTTGAACTTTTCTGCCAGAAGTGATTTGAGCATAGTGGTCTTTTCTCCTTTGTCTTCTGTGTTGAATTTGGTGAATATTTATGTTACTGAAATTTTTACTCAGAACTCTTCAATGATAGCAGTCCAATCCATTATTTCAACGGTGCAATAATAAAAAATAAATGTTTGCTAGCAACCTATCAATCAAAATTTGGGATCAAATAGTGAGGAACATTTGCAGCAGATCTAGGGAGAGCAAAGCCTTTTTGTGTACCAGGGCAATCAGTGCAACAACACAATTTAGTCTGAAGAAATTAAGAGTATGAAATCTGGGAATAATAAATCAAAAAAGGGAATAAAGCCTGTCCTGCTTATGGGAACACCTGTTAAAAGTAAACTGAAGTTAAACAAGCAACTCTCAGAGGAACTGATTATTGCCCATAATTTTCGATGGTGGTTTTTCCACTTAAAAGGAACACTTAGCAGCTTTCAAGAACATGTTAAAAATTTCACTTACAATTTTAATGCAAATATTGGTCTCTCTGGTCAGTCTCCTCAGTTCTTGCATGGGGTGAGGGTTATTAAACATATGAAAATACTTGACCAACTCTGAGGTCTGGACAGATACAATGGGAGCTAGCTGCTGTTCTACTGAGATTTCACCAGCATTTGGGTTGGTCAACAATTCAACACTGTCTTAACAGAAAAATGGGTCCTGGAAAGAAGAATGTGGGAAGCTGATGCCTCAGCAAGCTGATGCCTCCTTGAAATATTATGAAATTTCATTCTTATGTGCAAAATATTCTGAAGTTCTTAAAAGTATATGAAAAAGTAAGAAGAATTCAAATGTTAAAAGTGGTGGTTTGAGTATAAGCAAATTTGCAATGACATCAAATATGAAAATTGCTTTCCAGTTCAGGTGATTTAGCATATATCTATTGACACATTTTGGAAGTGCCTAATTTTAGCTTGTCTAGAAGAAATTTAGTCTTAAATTTATGAGGTTTCACGTTTGGGTGTCTACAATATCAAAATTTCATGACCACTGCAATAGTTAGAAAAAGTTAATTTACATCAGTTTTGCAGTGATTAATTTGTTATGACTGAATGTTAATGTTTTGGTTTGTTGGGAGATTATGACTACATTGGGTGAGAAAAAATTTCTAGCTCAAGATCTTAAGCCCATAAAGTCATTGAAAAATATGTGTCGGGATAGAGTTTTTGAAAATAACTTGAAATCCCTTTCCAATTCACAGAAATTCATTAAGGTGCCTGGACATGTTACAGTTATATCTTGAAAAAGACCATATTAAAATTATTATTGTCTGGTTTCTGGGGGCTCTGCCTCTTGTAACTACACTCATCCCTGATAAGTACCTGTAATGGGCCTTCTGTAAATCTGTCCTAAATAAGACCCCTTTTTCTCTCTCATATTAGCATTTAATTCTTTCCCCAACACAGAATCTGATTATATCTTGGAAAATGTGAACTGATAAATTTCCGAATTACCAGTACTGCACTTTAAATATTTCAACTTTGTATTTTATCTTGCTCTTTTAATAGAATTGCCCTTCTCACATGAGCTCCTTTCATTGGCTTAACATTACATCACAGCATTCAGATGCTCTGACTTTATCTGCAGGACGTTGTGTTCATCATCTCACACCTGCCTGTATCTTTGGTCTCCCACTTGCATATTCTGCTCTGAATTCTCCCAGATAGATTAATCTCATTTTTTACACCCTTTTCTGCATCTTGGATTTGCTCCTTCTTTGTACTGCCCCTTGGTTTTGGGTTGCTCACTGGTAATGCCATCAAGTTTGGGGTAGCTCAGCTAAAATCTTGTGTCCCATAGCAAACCCTTTTGGCCATGAGACAAGTCTTATCAAATGGCTCACAAAGCACAAACTAAATTTCTTTTACATCTCAATTCTTGACAGAATTAAAAAACCACAATAACAAGAATTGTAATTAAAGCATTACTGTTTCTATATTTTTGCTATGGATGGTTATTTAACAAAAGGTCTGATTTTGCCACACTTGCTGAACCTGGACATTTTAAGAAACACTTCACAAAAGTGCTTCACAAAATAAAATGTTCTGCCTTCATGGGTGATTTTCACCTTTTTGTGCCCTGAATACTTCAGCTCTTGGTGAAAAAGTTTCAGCCTCACTAAAATTAAAAGGGTTGATCCTTACTTTGCATCCACGGGGATGGAAACAGCTGTGCTCATTTCACATGGCCTTCCCACAGCTGGCAGAGTCCACAGAGTGCCCAGCAACCTCTCCTCTGAGCCTGGGGATCTGGCTGAGCAAACAGGGCAGAGTTATGTCCTTTCTGACAGGTGAGTCAGAAGCATAACCATGGTGACAGCAGAGAGGTGTCTGTATGTTCTTCCTTCTGCTGGGTTTTGAAAGAAAACTAGGATGATGTGAAAACGTAAATACTGCCTTGTGTTTTCCAAATAGACCAGAAATAGCTGGTGCAATGTTGTTGGAAAGGCTGCTGAGATTCTTAAAAAGTTTTGTGCGAGCAGGGTGTGTTGTGCTCTTCTTTATCATTCAGAGGCATTTCTTACTTTCTTGGTGAAGGAGGAGGTCTCTCATACAAACTGCTCCACTGGAAGATTGCTGTGAAAGAAATGTAACAAAGGCAAAAAGAAACTGCAGGTTCTTCAGACTAATGCCATGTGCAGGATTCTAAAGTACTGCTAGAGAAGAGACAGTTCTGGCTCAGCACCTTAGCTCATCTCTGAAGACCAAATGCTATGAAGGAGAATGGGATGTATTTTGGAGTCAGATGCTGACATACTTGGTGCCATGTAGGGATTCTTTACTTTCCTGAACAGAGCTTCTCGCTACTCCATTTACACATCTAAAAATGGCCTAAGTGTTGAAATCAAAGCCAATATTTTGTTGGTTATTTTTAGAGAAGATCTAGCAAGGTAGGAGTCATTGCAGCACCTAAGTTTTAAGTAGCACTCTCAGATCTTCTTGCTGATCCTGACACCTTGCCTAAGAGTGCACACCTTCAAGGATACACGTGACAAGCTGGGAGCTTTGCTATGACAGCCCCAAAAATCTGGTAAAGCAGTTCAAAAAGCTGTTGCTCAGCTACACACTGAACAGGGAGAGTGGAAGACATCAGAGTTCACAATCCCCTAGGATCTGTGGCAGTGCACAAGGGGGGAGCATCCATGGCTTTTCTGGTCTCCCACCACAAAGCCTGCCTTTAGCCTCTTGTTTTGAGGTGCTGTCCCAGAGAATGGAGCCACCCTTTCCCTCTCTCTTCAGCCTGGTGCAGGAGCAGTGGTCACAGGGTGAGCTGTGGGATGCCAGGCTGGGACACACGTGGTGCTGCCGGGGCCCCTTCCCTGTCACCAGGAAAACATGTTTTCGAGTTCTCTCTTGAACGCAATCAGCGCCCTTAGCAACTGGACGCCTTAAAATGTATTTATTACAGCTCCAGAGAAAACAGTATTTTGCTTTTATATATGGACACCATAGTGACATAACAGTAAACTTACAGCAATTCTCTGTGTTGCTGCCATTTACAGTGGTTGCCTCAGGAACTGCAAATAAAGTTACATGTTTTATTTGAGCATTTGAAAAGGGTCACTGTGAAGTAACTTAGACCAAAAATGCAAGCTTTGGTAGGAAAGGATAGTAAGTCTACAAAAGGCTCCATTAAGAGGAGTGTTTTTGAGATTTTAAAAAGGAAAAGGTAAGTTAGAACTTTTAAAAATAATTTTGTTATGTTCCCCTGCAGCATTTGCAGTCCATCACCAAGGTTGTTGTATTAGTCAGACCACCAGCAAGGGAAGGAGAAGCAAAGCTGATTATGTCTTTTCAGCTCTTTGATTGTACAAAAACTTCAACAGCATGGGTGTTGAGAAAAAGTGAGTATGATTTGTTCAATGCTATAATTTTCAAAGGTTTGAATGTCATCAACTCAAAGCAAAAAAGAAGAAAAGACCATGAAGTGCGGAGTTTAACCAAAGTATTTTTCCCCCCAGCTTTCACAAATATGGCAGATTTGCAGCATTTTTTCATATTTGAATACTTCAGTGATTTTATTAAAAGAGAGAAACCTATGAACTACAGTGAAGAACATTTAATATTTCCATATTACAGCCATTGTCCATCTGACAGTGGGATGCACTCCAGACCACATTCCATTTGATTTACTAGTCCTAAATCCACAGCAAGTGTCCTAAATCTCAAGTGTATGGGTGTTATTATGATCTGAAAGCAGACCTGGTTCACCAGATTTTAGGGAAGTTTTTAGTTACATCATACTCCTTGTTGGTGGACTTGCACTTCCATGAGTTCCTGCCAAACAGTTACCTTAGGTCCAAAGATTTAAATGGAGACATCTGAAGGAACAAGTTCTTAGCTACTCCCACAAAGCAGGATCCTAAAATAAGAGTTTTGACATTTTGAAGAAATTCATCTCTGTTTTAGACTGGATCCATTCTACAGAAGAAGATTTGCATTTGAATAATCCAGGCTGAAGAATGAATGGATTTGTAATCTTTATTTGCAGAGACATATAAAGTGTTAATGAACACTGCACTTTGCTACATGGCTGCATTAAAAATAGCAATTACCAAGCAACAGGTTTCACACATTCCAAGGATAAAACAGTGTCTGCTGTTCTTTTGCAGGTAGAGTGTTCGTAGTGTATAATTTAATGCAGTTCTAAATGTAGGGAAATCTATCCACTGCAGAGGTAGAAGTTGCCTTTGCACCCTATAGTATGAGTTTAAAGATCCTAATGTTTTACAATAACCATAGCATATCATTAAACTGTGTAAAGATGCAAAAGAGATTAATTGGCCACCCACTTCTTCAAACTTCATGTTGCTGATAATTAAGCATGTGAACCTAAGAACATCAAGGTTTAATGACCTTATTGGTGTAAACTGTCCTGTAATTATCTCATCTAGCCACACATTAGCCTCTTCTGCAAGGACCAGATACTTGAGTTTCCTTTCTGCTCCAAGAAGGAAAGATAGGAGTTTCAGACCACCCATTGAGCTGTCTCCCTGTGATGTTTAGGGCTGTTTCCTCATTTGATGATAAAACCATAAGGTATTTGTGTTCCACTATGAGGACATGTGGCACTATTTTAGAAAACTCTTGCATAACTTTGACCACTGAAATATACAGTTAAAAATAGGCCTGCATTCCAGAAATGCCTTATTCTTCCACATCCACAATGGTTTTATCATGCAAAATTCAGAGAAATTCCGGCAAGGAAATTAATCTCTTTATTTCTTATAGATACAGAAGGAACAGGGACAGCAGGAAACATTTGGGGATGCAGAATTAGGTCAACAGATATTGCACCTCCTTACATAGATACAATATTTTAAATATTCATCTCACATGGTAAACATAAAATCCAGGGGGAGTCACCTAAAAAACGGAGATCAAGAGAAAGACAAAAATATCCAAGGATTAAACATCAAACCAGAAGGTGATCAAATAATTACAGCTACTCCAATTGGTGAGTTTGTTAGGAGTCACTGAAAGTTTTAGGAGGTTTGCTTGAACTTTGTTTACTTCAGGGCTTTTTATTATCTCCATGGGAAAAAGACAGAGTTGAAAAAGTATGTAACAGAAAAGAGTCAAAAGGCTTCAGCTGTCCTTTCAACACTTGTATTATTTTTAATAATGGATTAGGAGAGGAAGGGGGGGGTTAGGAAAAAAAAAAGGTAACCAAATGATAGTTTGTTTCTTTTAAAATAGAACTGGTTTTGCAGTTCTTTCCTCTTCCTCTCTGCATTCATTATATAAAGTTTTCCCTCTCTTCATTGTGCATTTGCATGTGCTGCATTTTGTTGTGAAAGATGCACAGCCTTTTTCTTGTCTTGATTCTGAAGGTTCCAAAGTTAATACTCAGCTTCCCAGCAGTGAATGCCACTGGAAGTATCCTGACTGCCAGAAATGTCATGGTGTGCCAGCTGTGCATCCCTTTTGTTTCTTCCTAATTTTTCTGTATCTTTTGTGATGATGAGGAGAGAACATAATCTCCCCTGCACAAAGCACAGGGCCAAGATTCAAGTTTGACTACCCAAACAAGTCTGACTCTGGGGAACTCTGTGTCCTTTCCACACCTGTATTCATAGAATCATAAAATCATAGAATGGCTTGGAGAGAACCTTAAAGATTGTTCCAACCCTTATTCCTAAATAGAGAGATCTTTATGAACATCATACAAGTCCCACTGAAGCAGCTGCTGTAATAAGCACTGCATAAAGAATTTAAACCCAAGTGATGCTGCCTAAAGCACTCATATGAAATATATCTGTTAGGATGTGATTCAGAAAATCTTTAGGTTTTGAAATTAAGGTAGGAACTGAGCAGAGCAGAAAAATCAAAGAAAAAAACATGTGGACCAAAATCACAGATATGTTGAATAATGAGCAGGACTGATGTCTGGAAACATGGCACCCTTTCTTCAGGTGGTGTCATTTAGGATGAGTGATGGGACTGTGCGTGGGCTTGGAGTAGACTAAGGAAAGGAGGTCAAGTTAAGCATTATGGACATGAAGGAAGATGGAAACAAAACTTGTGTGTGTAGGAGATTGAATAGGATGGAGATAAACACTGTGGGATTTTACAAACAAAGATAAGAAGTTTATTTTTGATACAGTAAGGGGGAAATAATTAATACAAGAATGCAAAGAGAAGAGTGCAATTAGACTGCCAAGTCATGAATCGGGTTCTACCAGCAGTGTTTTGAGTAGATGGAAAGAGGATGCAGAACTATGACAATGTTTATACACCCTGAAAGATGAAACTTGTATTCCAAATGAAAACACAAGAAATTACAACTTTCTGCTTTCTGGGCAGACAGAAAAAAATGAATATTTGGTACAGAAACAGAAGTGGCAAGACAGGGAGGTGGCGAGATGTGGATCTGGTTTTCTGCCTCTAGCACCTCATTGGAAATGCTGACTATAGTCTCTTCACAACCAAGGAGTCCATTGCTCTCCATTGGGATATTTCATTGGATTCCCTAGCAAAAAAAAAAAAAAAGAAGCTCTTAAGAAGCATAAACAAGAATGAGGGCAGACCATTATACTAAGCCAGTCTGACACAGTATCATTAATTCTTTTTTCCTGTTACTATTTTTTTACAGGATACACCCTTTTAATGAATACATCCAGAAAAATCAGGATTAATAATAATTCTGGTTATTCTTATTTTGTCTGCTCCTCAGTTCATCATAAAAAAGGCCTATAACAAAAATGTTTCATTATGTAATAAATTCTACTTGACCACTTTTTTCTCCTTATGTCACATATAGAGCAGTAGCAAATAGTAAGTTATGGGTTCCAGTAATACAGATGTATGAGGAAATATCAAAAGAATTCTCTGACAATTTGCTTTAGAAAAGAAGTGAGTGTGATCTTTCCAACTGTTTGCTGGAACCATTTTGGTGCTGTAGTGTTACCACATATAAATATCTGTATTGCATGATTACACATATGTGGAACAAATACAGTGTGTAAGTGTGCTAAAAAACCTTGGGGATTTTTTTCCCAAGAATTTTAATCTATTGAGAATATTGGTTAATGGAAATAAAAATGTTCCTCAAAAAGCCATCTCTTTTAGTATTCTTTTACTGTTCTCAAAAACCTGAAAACTCTAGAAAATTTCAATGAACTGATTCTTAAAAAGAAAAAAAAAAAGGTAGAAAGATACTATACCAAGAGAAAGATTGTCACAACATCCCACAGTTTGCAGGAGATATTAGAGTTGTGCACTCAGATTGTCTGAGCGTGCCTTCACCATCCTTCCCAAGGACACAAAACAAGGTCCCCTAAATTCACAAAGAAAAGATTCCTCAATAAATGCTTTGGAATTTCCTTCAACCTGAGAAACTACCAGCTGCCCAGGTGTGAAAAAGAAAGAGAAACCAAAGCATGGAACCCCATTCTAGGAGGAAGTCTTTGAGAGTTTCTCTGAAAGAATATTAACATGGGAGCAACTGAACATGAGATTCACATTGGATATATTTTGCATCTGTATTTTATTAATTGTGTTTATTTTATAAAAACAACTTTACTTCCCTTTTGCTTTGAGTGTGTCTCATGCTTATTCAGGAAACAACAAACATAGGCATTTTTATGGAAAGGATAAATTCCTACGAATCAATATAACAAGCAAGTTGTGAGGAGCATCTGCAACGACTAAACCAGCCCAGGAATAGGTGTGTTTTATCCAAGCTCTGTGGGGATTGATGCCATGGTAGGAATTAAGATTTTCGCAGGTGGACATAGCTCAATGCTTCACTGGGAAGGAACACATGACTTTTGGAAATATTATATAGGAAATTTGTGATGCTTCCTGACTTCCACATGAAGAAAGAAAAGTTTAAAAAATTCAAGAGGAAGTCATAATGTAGGACAAGACCATATTGCAAGGGAGATTACAATCTTACATCATTACTGAAGTCCCTGAAGGAGGCCTAGATGGAAGGGACTGTTCACAAGGACATGTCATGATAGGACAAAGCACAGTGACTTTAAACTGAAAGTGGATTAGTCCAGATTGGGAGGAATTTTTTTTTACTCAGCTCTTTGTCTAGAAGCAAAGGAAGTGAGGAACTGTAGTGTCTCAAATGAAGCACCAGACATTAATTGATTTGGATTATTGAATTAACTAGTTCAGGGCTTGATTATTATAGTTAATGAACATTCTCAGGCCACAGGTTTGCAGCTCTTACATGTGGGCAAGTAGAGGTGACAGTCAGGGATTTTCACACTATACCTGGAGGTCCTACTTAGGACCTACTCAGGCTTATTGGGTGACCACAAACACTGTTCTCATATCTGTATGTTTAGGGTGTTTCCATCAAAGGGATCCTGCACTTCCTTGCCTCAGACCCCACTTTCAGTTTTGCTTCCACACTACATGTTCTAAGAAGACTTAAAAGAATAAATGTGAAGGCAAAATTAAAAGGAACGGACAAAACCACACAACTGGAGAATCAGTGTAAAAACTGTTCATGCACTAATTTTGGATGTGCTAATTATCTATTCCCAATGAGAAATCCTGGTGAGGGGGTGGGGTGAGGGTGTTGAAGGCAATGATTTCCAGAAAATGGGCAAAGAAATCCATGGCCTGAAAGTAACGTGAGGGCATTGAATTATAAGCCGTTGAAGAAAGGAACCACCATGGTAAATCCAGATTTCAGCAGATGGTCTTGGAACACAGGCAATTAGCACTCTCTGCTGCTCTTGTACCACACCAGACAAGAAGAGATAAAATATTCAGGTGGAAAACAGAACGACAGTGAGACATCTCAGTAGAGGTAAATTGAAGACTACTAGTTTTGTTAACTAAGAGGAAGCACTTCATTAAAGAAAAAGGAAATATTAAATAGTTCCTATATTTAACCTTCTACAGATGAAAAGATAATTAGAGTCACTTTTAGTTAGATCTCCAGCAGTGTCCAATTACATGAATGAGAAAGTTAACCTAGAGAGCAATATTCATGAGATAGAGGAATCAGCAAAGGGTCTCTATGAACACTCCAAAAATAACATGCTTTTTTTGCCTCTATCACCTCTAGGAATCTAGAAATGTTTGGGCGACAAACATTCTACCTAAATGCCAGCCACCAAACAGAAATGAACCCTTAGAAAGGTCACATGGGGAAGAAATTAAAATAACTGATTACAGGAAACCTAGANGGCCCTCCCAGACATGGCACTGTTGATACCTCACATTTTTCATAAAGCCCTTCAAACTAACATCTGAACAGAGGAAAGATGCTGGGTGTGAAATATGATTCTATTATATCCTATATGGCCCAAAGCATAATGGTTGTGAAGCAATAATTGCATTCTTTTACAAATCTGTGCTTGACCATGAGGGGGATAATTTGTAGAGAAGACCAAGAGGCACCAGCTAAGAGACCACGCTGCAAGAGCAAATCACTGTGCTTGGTTTAGTCATATGTGTGCAGTCCAATGCCAAGGCTATGAAAAACTCAGATGGTACTGTGGAAAATAAAGATACTCTCCCCGCAGGAAATAAATGGGTCCTTTTCTGAGGAATTGTCTACGATCAGAAATCTGAAAGGCACTATCACAAGGTTGGTGATTTCAGAGCGTGAGAGCTGTCATGAAAATTGTCACAGCCTTTTCCTGAGAGGGCAGGGAAAGGTACACCACAGCAAGTTGCAGCCCAGAAAACCTCCCATGGGTATGCTGAATAACTCACCTACTGTGGCCAAAACCATTACCCCAAAGTTTGAGGGATGGTGCAGAGGGAATTTATTCTAACTGTTCCCCAAAATGAATTTCTTGCCTAGATGGGTTCCTCTTGCAGACTATAGCATCTCTTGAATCTTATTACCTTTGAATGAAAGGTTTTTACAGAAGTTCCTTCATACATGTCATAAACTTTCATATATTTTCATCTTTGTATTGCCTGGGCTACATCCAATGTCTCTGTCACCTTCAGACAGCTCTTTCTTTTAATTCACATTTCCATCGACATTTCTGGCGGGCCTACAGTGAAATATTCCGTAGCTTTTATGAATGTGAGGAATGTGGTGGTGAACCACAGGATTCCCCCACCTACAGCTCCCCCTTTCAGCTGCCAGCTGCTTGTCAGATTTTAATTAACGGGGAAGTTGCTAGGAGTTATTCATGCTGGTTCCCTCTGTTCCTCTCTGGAGAATTCCTAAGCAGCATTCAGAGCATTGAGCCTGCATTTTTCTCCTTTTTAATGCTCTTCTTCCCAGCAGCCAGTGAAAAATGTAAAAACTGATGAGTTTCTGCACCCAGAGCTCTGTTAATAGAGAATTATGTCCACCAGTTATGCATATGGCACACAGAGCTTCCCTTCCTTCCACTTCCCCCTCCTGTTTCCTACTCAAAAGGAATGGAGAGGACTTCTAAAAAATTGTGCCTGCTCAACTGTAGATATATTATTAAACATTTTATTTTTTGCAGTATCAGGAACTTAATTGGGGTGAAAACACTGAAGGACAGCCTGCACCAGGAAAGCCAATATGGGCATGGGCAAGTGAAATTATCACTGGAGCAGAGGGAGAGCTTCTGAAAGGATTGTCCTTAGCAAAGTCACAGCAGCTCATGATGAGAGTTTATTTCTCCTCCCTCCAGCCAATCTCTAAAACACATACCATTTTTTTTATGCCTGTCACTGGGATTCAGAATTGTTTGACCAACAAGTGTCTAAATGCCCCCAAATGTCTAGGATCATATCAAAAAGTCTGAAGGACAACACAGGAGTACAAGAAGGTGAAAATTTGCAAAATATCAGCCCCCAGGGAATATCCTCAGCTGTGGCCTAGCACTGGCATCTGAGTGAGATCAGTTCTTATGGTACTGCCAAATGGGAAGGTTGGTCTTCTCACTGTTGGCTACCAGCCTTTGAAAATTATTAAAAATCAGCAATGTGCAGCAGTCACTCTAAATTATCCCACAGAGACTCAGAGAGCATTTCTGCACCCTGTCTCAAAAGGCAATAGCAAATGGTAAACAGTTGGTTACAACAGATAGGAATTTAATA
>VZTT01069792.1:1163-22030 GCA_013400855.1 Buphagus erythrorhynchus
ATGGATCCAAAAGCACAAATTAAAATCTCTCCCTGGATTCATATTTTATTGAACTCCTCTGAAAACTGGGACCTCCCCACCTGGGACAAGCAGGCAGCCAGAAGAATTGATGTGATGTGGGCCAAAAGCCCATCCATCCCAGACCTCAGAAAGCCCCACTTGTCTCCAAGCAGTTATGTGAGGGTAGTGGGAAAACACCCTCACAAGAGAATTGCTGTTCAGGGTGAGGCTGGCTAGAATGGCGCATCTCAGTTCACCCAGGCTCTTTTAGAGTGTCCGGCTGATGGAAGAACATGGCTTTTTTTCCAAGTTTTTTTAAAGCTTTTATTGTATTGACAGGCCTGAGAGGATGAAGTCCAGTTCACATGTGCTACCTCAGACATTTTTTGCTGNCTATACTCTAGTTGAGACTTCTGACATTTAATGAGATGTGAGAAATACTAGGAATCACCACCTAAACCCATATATTAGGTGGCCGACAATGAAAACTGTAATTGATACTGACCATAAGTTTTTTCAGTTGCATTCATGGACCCAAAATAAAAGTTTTCTGCCCCAAAAACCTTATAAACGGACAAGATGAGAGAAGTACAAGGTAAAAAAGTGAAATATGTGAAACCATTACGTAGCAGGAATTGTGCCAGGCTAGTTTTAATTAATGAGACTTTTGTTCCTATTCACTTACCTAAGAAACCTCTACACACATTTTTTTTCTGATTTGGATTCTATTTGGTGTAATGTCATATCCTGCATGCTGTATCTAACAATGGTAATTACTGTTGGTTTTGTTTTCTACTCCAATGTAACAATGCTTTGATGAACTGCTTTTCACTTTAATTGCATTAATTTAAACATATGTATCTGATAAAATATTTACTGACAACCTATCTGGCAAGGACATACATGGTTCAATAAGCACAAATCACACTGTAGTTTGTACATATTTTATAACATTAATTTGTTGGTCAATGTTTAACAGCTTAGCACTAGAACCATTTCATCATACATTCTATTAGTTTATCAACAAACATTCCTATCTTCTAAATGGTAAGCTGTAAAAAAAAAGAACAATCCTCCCCATCTCTATTAGCATGTGCCTGATAAAAATAAAATTAATGTTAATTAAAATGTATTAATATCACAAAGCAATCATGATTTTGAACTTGCACATGAAAGAAAAAGTAGTTTTCTGCAAAAATTTAGAAAACACTTTCTCCATACTATCAGAGATACCGCAAGTAAATTAATTCAGGAGAAGCCCAGGGTCATAGATATTGCTTTTTCATCAATTGTTTTAATGAAAAAGAAAGCTAAAAGCAATAATTAAGTTTTGTTCAGGCTTCTAGGCTTTAATTTGCTTAATTTTATGTCATGTCAATGACAGACTCAATGATTTTGAGTACTTTAAGTAGTAACTTTAGATAGTCCCATTTTAGGTCATCACTAGACAGAGTGACAGATCCCAGCAGCTCTGGACACCGACTATCCTTTAAGCCTGGTCTCTTCCAAGTGCATACTAGAATTAAATCCAATTTAGAATCAAGGATTTGAAGGACATTTCACTGGATTCTGGGTCAAGGCTGGTGTTTCTGCTCTTCTCCTGACACTTTGAGCCTTATGGCAAGCAGGAGCTTGTCCACACTGCAGCACAACACTGGGACTTTGCAGCAACCACAGGGCCAGATTTGGTGTTGGGAGCAAATCCCACCCAAGGCTCACAAGTAACTGCAGAGTTTGATTTCTGTCACAGCCACAATTGCATTGCTCTCATCACACAAATTATTTCTGTTAGCATGAGTCTCTTCCTTAGTCATCTCACTGGAAATTTTTTCTTCAGTGACAATTAGAGGGAGCTTAGAGGAAATATTTTCCTTCACATAACAGGCAATGATTTTAAGAAGTGACCAAAGCAATGTATGTTTTACAAACTATGAGTGCCATAATTTACACAGAAAGAGACTACCTGCAAGACATATGCATAGAGATGGCTTACCCAAATCCTCCTCAACTTTGGCTTATTGGTTTGTTTTTACTTCAGAAGAAAAATTAAGCTTTGATAAAGATTTTTCTCTTCTTGAACAGTTTTGACATAATATTTTTGCACTGTACATGTATTTTTGTGATTTATTTTAATGGAAAATAATTTTATTAAAGTGTTTTCACATATATTCCTTGGGCAGGAGAAGTGTAGCTACAAATACCTTTTAGTGACTGCTCTGAAGACTGAAATCCACTCTCAGCAGGTTGAATGGCTCCTACACATGAGCAAGACATGGTCCAGAGAATATTTGACTTTAACTTACACAGCCCAGAGGAAATCAGAATGAGGCATAGTCTATACGCTCAGCCTGTGCCTTGCTTTCCTTCCATTCTGTCACTTGCTGGAAAAAAAACAATGCTTTTATACTGGACTGTAACATTTGTCATCTCTTTGCAACATTATTGTTTGTAATCACAAGAAGAGTGATCAAATAATGAGAGGTACACCAAGTTATGACGGTGTACCATGATGTACCAATACAACAATTTGGAGGTCTTGAAATTTCATGAAAAGTCATCCTGTTCTAAGACTGGGGTTTGGGTTAGATTTTTTCCCCCTTTCATAAATTTACACTAATTTTGCCTCTTTTTAAATCCTTAAAATCATAATTTATTTTCATTCATATGGTCTGCTGCTGAACAATGCTGGTCCCTTTCTCATCCATTCATAGGTTCTTCCCTTCCTTGAAGTATTTGCAGGGCACTGCCTGCCACAGCACCTGCTTTACAGAGAAAGAAAATATCCACTGCTGATTTGTTCCTCTCATCCAGCCCAGATATCTGTGTGATTTCATTCATTAATGCAGAGATTAGTCCATTCATACTGGGTGCTCTTTTTCAGAAGGTAATGGCAGTGCCTGGTAAAAACGGGTGATTTGTAGTGGATTCTGTGGCATCAGAACTAGGTCCTGACTCTCAATTTGCCTTGTGAGTTCTGTTCATTAGAGATGAATAAATGTCCACAGCATGAAAATAGTTAAATGGTCTGACTAAATTTCTGACATTAAGCCAAATTCTTGATATTCCTTAATGTGCTCACTGATGTCTATTCTTATCCTGAATATCACTTGAATTTACCATCTGGTAGAAGTTGTTGAGGCCATTCCCATTCTAGCCTATAGCTCCATTGCATGTCTTCCCTCATAAAAACCATGCATTTTTTTCAGGCATTTCCTACATCTCTCTTTTCAATTAGATAGCTTTTTTTGCCCTCAGTCCACAATTTTCCAAATGTGCAGTGCACAGAATCACACACACTACCTGAGGACTTAGCAGTGCTGAGCAGGTCAGAAGGATTGCTTTCTGAGCCCAGTAGATGGTACTCCTGTTTAGATAGTTCAATACAGTATTTGCTAGTTTTGCAGCAGAGTGATGTTGCTGACAAACACAGGCTGACTGAGCCACAATGCTGCAAACACAACCCCAGAAAATGATCCTACAGTAGGTAAGAGAGATGACCTAGACAAGCTCATTGACATTCGTCATATTTCCCCCTGTATTATGAATATACATTCATTCATATATATGAACTGTAACTATATTCAGTATTAGATCTAATCTTGTTCGTATTAAAGTTTTGCATTAAAGCCTTATTGGCTTCAACATCAATGGGAGTGGGTTTGTCATTTCTGTTGATTATATAGAGGCACTCAGTTATACTTTTCTTTTTATAGTCCATTTGCAATGAACCATAGATGCATTCATAAAAGATAAGAAGACATCAGACTCAGTACTTTCAATGCCAAAAATACAAGTTGACGCTCTTTCAACTAAGCAGAATACTGTCAATAGAAATTAGCAGTATAAAAAAATGCTGTGCACCACAGGGAGATGCAATCAAGGCTTTCACAGACACTTTTTATTTTACATACCCTTAAAAATTAAGTTAGTTAACTCAAAATGCCTTTTACGAATTTGTAAATATTATCTCACTGCTGTATACATGCTCCAAAGCATTTCTCTTTCTACTTGGATGTTCAGCTCTTTTTTCCAGCAGGATAGATTAAACTTCAGTGCAATTTGAATCTTTGTGATTAGAAGGCTGATTTATCATTTTCTAAAAAGAATAATCATGCTGTCAAAGGAGGACAGTGAGTTGATTTGGAATACCTGTCAACCACAAAGGAAATTCCTGCAAACAGTCAAAATTATTAGAAAAATTGCAAACCTATTTACAAATTTCTTAGCATTTTGTCTTTCCACTAACACAACAATGATTTTTGACCTTAACAGCTTTCCCCAGCACGGGCAAACAAGCTTTGAATTATTGTTCTCCTGCAACGTAACAATTCCATTGCTCTGACCCTTGGTGTCTTGCAAAATACAATAGAACAATAATTGTCAATCCTTCCTATACAATGTGCTAGATTTGACAGAGGTCAGCATTAGCTACAAGACCTTTGGCTGATGCTCAAAGAGGTAATATCTCTTCTCTAGTTCAGTTGATAAAATGTTAAATAGAATCAATTTTTGCCATGCTTTTGCAGAGACAGAGATAAAAACAGTTTTTACACTGTAACATGCTTTTTAATAGACAGAAAATAGATGACGGTATAGCTCAAAGTGCTCTGGTAAACATCCTATTTAAATGTCAAAAGTTTTTATTCTTCTAAAGAGAAATGCCATAATTCTTCCTTCCAGTTTGCAGTGTGATGAATCTAAGAAGGCTTTGCTGTGTGCAGAAAATAGAGGATTTTGTTGCAGATCTCACATGAGTAATACATGAAGGAAAAGACTGACTCATAGACATTTTGTGTCAGTGTGTGATTTGTACAAAGTAAGGATATAATCTGACATGGAAATAAAATGTGTGGTAGATGCTCCTCTTTGGCACCATGGAGAAGCTGGTGGCAAGGTCAGCAGCTACAGTGTCTAAGCTCCACACATTGTAAGCAGTTGTTAGTTAAAATTTTGCTTCGGTCCTAGAGCCTGAGTCTTTTGTCTGTCATCTCTGATCATTCTGATCGAAAAAGCTTAAGAGAAAGAGACATTTATGGCACATGGCAGTACTCCATATCTGTGGGGGAAATCAGACTTTGAGACCAGAAAGAAGAACTGGCATATGAAAAGAAATGAAATATTTCTCATCATTCAATTTAATAACATTATTCCTTTTGGTACATTTCTAGACTGTGCACATAAAACTGTCTAATGTGGAAATAAACAGCAACAAAAAAATTATCCTGTGATTACTTTAAGTATATTCCTTAGTCTTTACCCACACAAAACATGAACCACACAAATCTTTTCTTCCTACTTCTGTTGCTTAATGCTGAATACACTATTTTGAATATGCTGTCAGCTCAGGTTCATAAAGATTGGGAGGGAAAAAGCACCATTTTTCAATCAAGAAGCTGTCTGTTAGAAAACAGCTATTTCACAAGACCATAATTTGACACTGAGCTTCAGCATCTACTGTGATCTCTATGAAAAATATAAAACCAGAATGTTCTTGAATTACAGAAATCCCAGCCTTCGCAATATTTTCCTGCAGTGCATTTGAGAATATTCTCTGTGCTGGGATGCTGCTGGTCCCAAGAGCTCACTGTTACACAGTGAAGGCATGCACTTCTTCAGGGCAGCAAATGTGAGAACAAGGTAAACAAGGTGGAAAACGACCACTTGGAAGACCTTTCATCTTTTGATAAGCATTTGTATTATGCTTATTCACACAGAAACTACGCTGCCATACTGGTGACTTTGCACATACTAGTGGAGTCAAGCACTAACTATGCTGAGCCTCTGTGGCAGGATTTAGGCATCACTTCAAATCTGTTTGCTTCTCCCATCTCAGCCCATGCCTGTCCCTGTCTGTCCTCATCCCCATTCTGATGCCTGTCTTTGTCCCTGCTTCCTCCATCTTTGTTTTCTGTAAACCCAACAGTGACTGAGGCTCTGTCTGCTGACACAGAAATGGTTCTACAGCAAGATAACAAAAGAGATAATCATCTAACTGCAACACGTGATGGAGACAAAAGGTCTGCAATACTTACTGAAAAATGCTTGCTGGAGTTCAGATGTCTGTGTCCTTCATTCCTCCCCTTGCCCAAAGTTGAGCTCACCTAACTCCACCTTGCAACAAACCTCCCATGCCTTCAGTGTGCTGACAGTGATGTGCTTGGTTTTTAAAGCTGGGACAGTTAAAACACTTTAATCATGAGGTTGCCCACTCCTACTCTTGGTCAGGTGGTCCCTGGATGTGAATTTTAAAAATTATTTTGAAAATGTTAGCAATTTTGAATAGTGTTTGTATTATGTTGTCCAGAAATTAAATGCTGGCCTACAACTAATGGGATAGAAGAGCAGTAGAAGACTGGCCTCTCTGTCCTAAGGAAAGGATTTGTGTTTCAGAGATTCCTGACTCAAACAGGAACAATCATCAGTACATTTTTCACAAGTGAGTTGGGGCGCATACAGAGTTATCCCTAAGAAATTCAATTTCACTTGATAAACAAAGGGAGAAGAGAAGTATCCTTTAGCAGAATCACATTAGAGGGAGCCAGGATTGGTAAGTAAGGGAGGAAGCAGTTAGAAAGGCAAGTAAGGGGAAAACCAGCTGAAAATCTGCTGAATGTCCCTGCAGGAAAAAAAAGGCCTCCCTCTTGACCATTGTTTAAATGTGTTGTGTTGAAAGATGTAACAACGAGCACAAACATCTATTTTCAGGCAGTGTGGGAGAGAGGTTTATGAAGCAAAGCAATCTGTAATCAGTCCTTTTTTCCCCCTTCCTACATTTCCAAAAGATTAGCCCAATGCCAAACCAGCTATCTATACTGCCTCTAAAAGAGGCACCTGGCAATTACAGCTCTGCAAAGGTGCAGGGCTCTCTTTGTGGCTGTGTGTGAAAGAAGCAAAATACCCACTTTCGTCTTTGCATCTGAGTGCATTTGTACTACACACATACATGGGATTTTTCTACAAAGACAGGAAGGCAAGGTCTATTTTTTCATCATACATTTAAAAGTGAACTCTCACTGCAGGCATGGGGTGAGCAGCTTGCTCTCGGCTTCACACATTTATTTCTCAAGAACTCAAGTGCACTAAGAAAATATGCACATTTTATTACTAATATTACTAGAGAGTGTACACTGGTGGTTGTACATATATATTTGTCCATTTACCAGTGCTATTGCTGGAAGGTAGGAAGAAGAAATGTGGAAGCAAAAAAAGTCTATTACCAGGAAAGGTAAAAATTTAGTGACACAATTTAGTAAAGTGTATGAAGCATGGCATTCAATGCTCAGGAAAACCCCAGATATTCAGGTCCTTATCTAAAGTATGTCCAAACTATCTGCACTTCTTGAGTCTGCAAAGCTGAACTGGAAATTGGACAAGACAGGCTTTTCTGGTATTGCCTGTTTCTGGCTTAGGCAGATAGCAGATGATAGCATCTCTCTTTACACACTTCTGCAGAGCAGCAGCAGTCCAGGGCTAGCCAGGAAGCACAGTGATGTGCAGGAGAGATAATAAAGCCCAGGATTAACTATGGCAGGCCCTTGATTTTGTTCCCAGCGGAGGTCACGTCCCACATGCCCCTTTGTGTGAAGAGTGCGGCCAGTCTGAGCTCCCAAAATGTCTCCTTCCCACCCAGTGGTGAGGCATTGTCGGCTGCTGTGTGGTCCTTCTCAGTGCTGCCTCTGCACAAGATGGGCAATCTATTTGTGTCCTCAAAGGTTTCTCCCACAGACACCAAATCCACCATCACTTGTGGGCTTAACTCCTGCAGCACCTTCCTGTGTCAGGAAGTGTGGTCACCTGTAAAAACCGAGATTTCTGTCGCATTTTGCTCACTATTTGAGGATGCAAACCCCACTGTGGACTCCGCAGAGTTTGGAAAATGCACCCCCTCTGATTCACCTGGAAGCTGTCTGGTCTTAATAAACCAAACGAAAAAAAGACAGGGTTTGTTCATTCTACCAGGGAAAAAAAAAAATAAGGAAAAAAATATTATCAAGAGCTTGTATTTTTTTGCCTTGAATTATTTTCATTTGTAGGTAGGTTCACTTGCAAGAACCAAACTGATTCTATAGAACAATGAAAGCAAGCAGCCATACTAAGTGATTAAAAACAAGGTTACAGAATAAATACCAATCTACGTTTGCAGTGTATTAATAAATACATTGAGAAAGTGTTGCGTTTAGTATAGCTTTTACTTCAACCATAAAAATGTACATTTAAGGGCTAAGGTGAAGGAAAACATAAATAAAATTGGATAGTATTATGAAGAGGGGGGAAGGGATGTATGGAGTGTTCATAAATAGCTGAAAGTATCGATCAGTGATGGTGAAATATCAGTGAACTGTGCAGAGCACTTTGAGTTACCTCCTTGTCTTTGATTAGGTTCAAATGTTAAACTTAATCTGTAAACCTTTAAAATGGAATTCTGAGCCCAGAGTCTCAAAGACCTGAGGTTTCAGAAAACAACTGCTGAGTTTGACTGTTGATCCAAATGTCAGAACAAAATGCAGAGAAGGACTTCATATTGGACTTGGAAATGAAATTAAAAATCAATGAACACTTTTTAGACATTCTTCTCCCCTTGAATATTAATAAGTGGGTAAGAGGAATAGTAGCATCTGGAGAATTGTCTGTATTAAGAATCTATGTGGTCAAAAGCTTTCTTCCAAGTTTAAAAAAATATATATTATAAGTATTTTTAACATAAAAATAAGTAAATTAGAGGATTTTCTACTTTCTATGTACGATTTTTTGTTTCCTGAAAGAAAAGGCTTTTTGCTTCTGAGTTTCTTTGAGGAGAAAGCATGTGGGTTTTTTTAAAAGAAAACAGAGAAGTTTCCCTCTATTTCTTACAGGACACTCTCCGCTGTTCCGCGTGGTTCCAAGGACAGCCTTGTTTTAACGACAGCCTTCCTAATTCTCAAGCAAATTGAGTTTTCACTGTTTTCTTGGTCCACCTGGGAGGTGGGCACTGACACTGGCTCAGCTGCTGGCGGCCAGGGCTGCATTGTGATGCAGAACAAACGAGGGCTGGGTACGCGCCCTCCTCGCGTTCCGCCGCTGCCACTTACAATTACAAGGGACAAGAGCAGGAGACACTCCAGCAGCGGGGAAGCATGACCTGCGAGCCGCAGCTCATTTTGCACTGCACTTATTCAATACAGCGCTGCCCTATAATTTCCTATAGCGTTGTTATCTGCTCGCCCGTTACACACTCACACCTTCATTATGTCCCCGGCTGCCGCCGCCGGCTGCTTGTCACATCTATTGATTGCACTCGGGCTGCAATTTGCATGGATCGCTCGAGAGTGTCCTCAGCCACACCGGCACCCTGCCTGGGACCGACACCCAGGGACCGATATCCATCCCTGCCGGAGACCGAGCCTTCCACAGGGACCGGGACCTCGCACCGGGCTGGCACCACCCGCAGGGACCGGCGTCCGTCACAGAGCGCTGCTCCTGCCCAGGCTGGTACCCCTGCTGAAGGGTGACACCGCTTGGCTGATATTCCTGCTGGGCAGCGATGCTCCTGATGGGCACTGATGCCCCTTACAGGCACTGATGCCTCTTAGAGGGACTGGTACCCCCGCCAGGGAACGATGTCCCTTCCGAGGGGACAGCAGCCAGCAGGGTCTCACTGAGCTCTGGGAATCTGCACCCAGCAGCTGGCAAGCATCTCCACACCCCCATGGGAAACACGATGTATGAGCACTGAGAGAGACTGTCCTGGCTCTGCAACAAGCACAGTGCTTGGGTTCATGGCACTGTGATTGGGTTCGTGTCACTGTGATTGCCTCAGGGACAGCCACAAGGAGCTGCACACCCAAATCCCTCCGCCAGCCGTTTGGCATTAATTTCCACAATTACTGGGTGGGTGTTCTAGCACAGAGGCTTGAGGAAAGACTGAGATACAGGAAATAAAAAAAGGGAAATTGTGTTCGGTGAATGTCAGCGTTGTCTCTATTTCCCTGTCATAATGAATGAGACTACCAGAGGGGGCAAGTATGTCTGTGAGTCTGAGGGTGTCCCCACCACTGCAAGCTGGTATGTCAGCAATCACAGCTGGCATATGCAAGGAAGAGAACATCCCGCAGCTGGGGGGCTGTGAGCTTGTCCTGAAATTGGGATGCTGTGCTCTGAACACACCTGTAGATGTGCAAACCCGACTGAGATGTCAGTATTTTGCTGGGGCTAGTGAGATACAATACCTAATCCCATTTGTGTTTAAGTCACTAGGACAGATCTGATGGCTTTGGTTGGAGATGCTGGATCTGGATCTGGACTGGATCTGATATCAGAAGTAGCTGATATCTGTCTAAAAACTGTTTAAGTGGTTGCACAAGCAGAAGACAACAAGGTGATCAGATAGGGCTAAGAAAAGCACTAATTACCGTGTTCCAGGAGGAATATAAATAGCCTCTTGAAAGCTTTGGTGAATCATTTGCCCTTTCTCTTCTGCACCTTTGTGTTTCAGGGGGAGGTTTTGTGAGATTTTGGCTGCAGAAGGAAGGAATCCAAGCTCTCTGAATGGTGGTAGCTCAGCGGGATAACAAAATCCTCACATTATTGCAGAGCAGGCAACTACGCAAACCTTTTCAAATCCTCTCCACAAGTAGAGTGCAGATAAAAGCAGGCAGCAAAATGTTTCTGAAATTATCTGTGATGGAGTAAAATCATGCATCATTTCATGAGGGATGCTGAATCAATGCTTATTACTTACAAGTAAGGTGGTTAAATCTTTCAATGGGTATGGGAAGAAAAGAAAGGGAAGGGAGTGTCTGAGATGAACACAGTAAATTGTACCATGAATTTAAAATAAATCCATCCTAATTATTCTTATTTTAAATTGTAACATATATATTCCTGATCATTCTCTATCTTTCCTTTCAGTTTATGACATTGTTTAATGTACTGATCCATTTGCTTCATTTTGTCTTCTTTTCTCTTTCTGTCACACACAGAATTTTAAAGAAACTACACCAGTGCATATAAAAGTCATAGCTTCCAGGAAAACAATCTAATCCCACTAAAATATTTGTAAATGAGAATTTTGTCTTTGTTTTCTGGGTGATATAAATCAAGTATCCATTCCTAAACAGCAGGAATTATCACAGCTATTTTTGAGAATTAGTTCTGAAAAAAGGCAATTGTGCCTCAGCTTGGTGTTAATGATTTAAAAGTTTCAACATTAACACATAACAACTCTCAGTTCAGAAATTTTAATTATCTATGGTAATGCAAAGCATTATAATTTTATTTATTATTCCATCAAAATAGATGATACTAAACAACAGCTTCCTACACACAGCTGAGTCTGGAGTTGTTGTTATGGTTGGATTTTTTGGTGAAGTACTGTACTTCTATTCCCAGTCAGAAGATCGTGAGAATCATAATACACCCAGACATTTACTTTTCACCATTCCTGCAATAAAGAACACGATGTCACTTTAAAAATTTACAGCTGAGGTCAAGGCCACAGGAATCAAACAAGCCCACACAGGCAGGGGTTGGTGAGGAGAGGTCATCCATGTGCCAGTGGGACTGCAAAGTGCAGGTGGTGGAGGCAGGGCAAGATGCTCACCTCTGTTTTGAGACCCCACACAGACAATGTCGTGCACAGTGGCCTGAATCTTGATAGTCACTAATATTTGTATTTTTAAAAGGAACACAAAAATAGCTAACTTGTGACACGACTGGAAAATCTGCTGTAGTGTGTGTGGGCTTCTCTGACAACAGCAGAGTTCAGTCTGATACAAATCAGGGCACCATTTCAATCTTTCTCCATGGCCAGAGTCACTTCCACAGATGAAGAGAGAAAAAGGAGGAATCCTGCTAAAACTTCCTAAAGACCTGATGGGCCATGTTTTCTATCCAAATTGTCCTCTGAGCTCAAGGAAACTACACTCCTAGCCTTCTACCTCAGTATGATTAAGGAGGCATCCTGTATAACAAACGCCACTCTAAATTATGATTTTTCAATATTTTAGTTTTTCCCAGAATTTTTATGTGACTTGTTTAAATCCAAGAACAATGGTGAAGATAAAAAAGCAAGAAAGCTTTCTTGTGCTATTTCAGTATTTGCTGAACTAATAATTCAGTGTCATATGTGATGATGTAGTAAGTCAGCAAATGTGAAATATCTCTAGGGAGCTCTTTGTTCTGCTGTTTTTTTCCTATCCAGTGCTTCAGGTTGTCAACAGAAAAACATAAAATAAATGTCCACATTCTAAATAAGGCATCTTACATATGATCCTAATACTTCTTTCTGGAAAAAAAAAAAAGATACAGTCAAGCACCGATGTATAATTTTCTTTAACTGTTTCCCCTTTGATAAAGATGTAACGGGAATAGAGCATTTGAAAAGGATGTTTATTAAACTGATTCTATAAATGGAAAAGTATATTCTAAACCCCAGGAGTCAGAAGCATACTTTGTACTTTATATTGGAGTCATTTCAATCTTACTCTCCTTTGTCCCTCTAAAAAAAGCTAAGGAGAAAAAGTCACAGCCATAAAATTTTACTTATTTTTTAAGATAAGGTCTACTTTTCCCAATTTTGGTTAGTTTTAGGATTCAGAGAAACACTGAAAAATCGCACCATTGCCATAGTTTCACTCAGTGAAGTTATCCAATTTGCTTGTGTTTAAATAAGAAAGCTGTTTCCAAAATAAAGTTGATGCTACCACCTGAAAGCCTGTCTATGTCCAGCTGTGTGCCAAGGAGTACAGGGTGACAAGACTCTTCACTTAGGTATTCACCTGAGTCAAATGTAAAGACTAAGTGGGAACAATCTAGGCTTAGGTCTCCAGTCTTATGGTTAAATGACAGAATTAAAATTGCATTCCCACTGAAACTTTCCCTACCACTAAGCTTGGCAGAGTTCATATCTGCAAATTTTATTCCAAACTGTCCAGCAGTAAAGAGAAGCTCATTATTTTAAAATAACTCTTGTCAGTTTGGCTAAGGTTTTATTTGATACAGCACTTGTGTTTTAAGGCTTCAGTGGCTGCCTGTCATTGTCATCCTGTAAAACTGATCTTTACTGGTATGACACACAGAAATTAATGTCTGAATGTAGATTCAGTGAGCAAAACTAAGGGAAGAAGGATTTGGACAGGGGGCAGAGATAAATCTGAAGGGCTCCAAAGCTACTACTAATTAACATGGTAATGCAGAGTCACCAAGTCATTCTGGAGGAAATTGTTATTAAGTACAATTACTCTATCTACTTCTTATCTACAGGTAGGGTTCAGGATTCACCACTGAGATGGACACATTGAGCTTTAACAGATTTACCCAAGATCTTAAAATAATGTCTTTGACTTGCATCTGTATGTTAGGCTTGGACTGAAACTTTTGGTCATATGAATCATCCAGAGGTATCAGGTGGTTCTTTGGAACTTCTAGGGTGAGGGAGACACATAGATTAATTACTGTTCTCTCTGTGTTTCTTGATATCCCTGCTTCTCCTGATGCATGTTTTGGATCTGTCATCTGTCTTTGCTGCTGCTCAAGTTTTCCTGAGCTGTGGACATCATTCCACTCCACTCAGCTGTTGTAGAAGACCTACATGCAAGCACCTCTAGGTACTTCTCTTTTCTGCAGATAGAGTCCTCAGCACCTCTACTTTCCTGATGCCTATCTGAGGACAATGAAGGAAAATCAGTTGTAGCTCAGGAAATATAAAATTAAGGGAAAATTGATGTGGGAAGTAGAGGATAAAGCTTTAATAGTATTGACTGCATTGCGTTCTACCTTTCCCTCTCTCATGATAATTGAAGGAGTTTATTTTTTAATTCAGTAACTGCTATTGTTTTTCCAGTGGTGCTGCTGGGTATTTATGTAGATCTGTGATGGCAAGCACAGCTCCATGACATTTCCTTATCCACATTATATATCATCTAGACATCCCAAGCAAGAGTTTGGGGGTCCATATTTGTAGGAGCTGAGCCCAGACACAAGGCAAAGACAGTAGTTTACCTCAATAGTTCACTGACAACCAATGAAACAAAACTTCCAGGGAGAAATATGGTTTGTCATCTTGACCAACATAAGTTCTTAGGTAACTTACCTAAGGTCAGGCCCCTCAGTGTGAGTTAAGTCCTGACATCAGACCAACAGTATCCAGACCCTGTACTTACTCCATGAGGATAGTCTGGTAGAGTAGGAAAGTCTACAAGAGCAGTCATCAAGGGATGCCCACCTGCATTTACCAATTACATATTATAATTTAGAACCATCCTACTGATGGTTCTAAATGAAAAAGGACCAAGCAGCTGCTGAGTGCGACCATCAGGAGAAACAAGAGTCAGAGCTAGATTTAAACCACTCTACGTCAATTAGCTATCATACAGGAAATAAAATGGAGAAAAGTTTTTTAAAAATGTGAGGCAGCCTTTGTGTTATTTGCTTTTCTCTACCTGCAGTATGTATCCTCTATGACTCCTGAATGGTCATACTGCACACAGCAAACAACCTTCTCCAGGAAAACCATCGTATCACATGTTTTATGAGAGGGATATACAAGGATAAATAATATTTTTTATGATCTTCACTATAGAGTTTGTAAGTTAGTTCTTTCCAAAGAAATCTTTTCTTTATTTTCTCAATGACCTTACTTTAATGTCTGTCATAGGGTGCTCAGTAGAGGCTGTAGGGCCTTACAAATCTCAGAAATTTGTAGCTGACTGTTGCTACTGCTGGCCAGCTGTTGGAAAACTTACGCCTCTACAGCAGCCTTCTTGTATTTCCATACATTTTTCTGCATTTACATGCTGAACTGTTGTGTTCAGCTTTGCAGTGATCATATATCACATAAATCTGAATGTCTTTTGAAAAGTATGTTTAAAAATAAGTTGACAGAAAATTGCAGTGAAAGTCCTTTTATAAAGTGATTGGATATCACAGAAACTTGATGAATCTGGTAGGGGATTAACCTGTTAGCCAGAGATTAATGCAATTCAATACATTTTTCCTTTACTGACTATTATTACACCTTATCCTCAGCCACTGTCCCTAACAAGGTCAGTGACTGCTGCTGGAGGTCTCCAGGAAAAGACTGTAACACTAAACATATGTCAGCCTGCAAATGTAAACTTTAGTCAAATTATACTTCCATAATAACTTCTTCAAAGTATAGCACATTACATTACTGAAATAATAGCAATAGCTATGCTGTAGCATTTTTCAGTACTGCCTTAATTCTCTACAACGCAGCACCTGCAAGATTACTCTATAAAACATTTTTAGAGTCCCAGAGAAGTTGGTTAAGGTTTCTCATGACATAGGCTTGCAGCATTCATTTTAGAAGATGGTAGCCTTTCATCAAAAATTCTGCAAGTCTTTGTAATCCACATGGCTGCTATGGGGAGAATTTATTCATCATTTAATTTTTGGAAGTTTTCCAAACTGAAAAGATTAGGGTGAAAAGTATATTGTGTGCAAGCAGCCCATGGTCATTTTAGCTTTCCTTAATCCCCTGACATAAGTATTTGCATCTGTATTTTACTGACGAAAAAGCTGTCAGCACAGAGAAATAAACTGTTTTGGGCAATTCTCTTCTCAGGTGCCTGATTCCCCAGCCTGAGGCAACTGCATGATGAGGGTGATGCTGTGGTTCAGCCTCTGGGGAATTCCTTGCAGCCAAGGCATTGGGTGGGCTGGGGACCCACCAGTGACACTGCACCCCTTCCCTACCAAGGGCTGATGAGGTGCCCCTCTCCTCTGTCCCAGGGTGTTCTGCACAGCCACACTGCAGCATGGGGGGCTTTCCCCCAGCAGACTCTTTATTTTAAAGGTTTTGTCCAAAGGATGTAGAAGACAAAAAATGTGTTTTCAGTATTTCAATAACAGAGAATTACTATTTTAAAAGAATGGCAGTAATAAGAATTATAATAAATTACTAATAATAAATTAATGGTAATAAAAATTATTAGTAATCTGTAACAATTTGATGCATTTCCAAGTAGTTGAAGAAGGTTAAAGGTTGAAGAAAGTGGACTGGGATACTGGGCACAGAAAGAAACCTGTACAATGGGGGCCTTACAGAAGGTCTGTGAACTAGTTAATCCCATATGAACAAACTGTCTGTGACCAGTCTGGGCTGGGATTGAAACATCTGACAACAGAATGAGGTTTCAGACATCTCTGCTTTTTGAACCACATTTTGGTTCAGTTTATTACAAACACAGGAAACACTATTAAAATCAAAACTGTTTCTGGTGGTGAGCTGTACCTCTACTCCCCTCAAGAGTCAGAGCTGCTGAATTTTGTTCGAGTATGTCCATACAAACATCTTTCAGAAAGTTTTGTTTTATCCCCAGTGACTGCTGCTGGTTTGTGTGGCATCTACAGGCTTACTAATTACAATGATTTGCAGTCTTTGGCATCCAGGTATTTTCCCTCTTAAAGAGGCTATTGTCTAAGCAGCTTTGAAATGTTTACCTCGTGCTCATCAGGGAGCTGGATGTCGCCTATTGTTGGAATATTGCACTAAACCCCCATCAGACTAAATATGGGGTCTTGGAGAAATGAGGGGGATAGGGGAAGCTTCTCCTGTGGGAGATGAAACTTGGCTGCTGTGGCTTTCCCACAGTAGAGAACACAAAATCCCAGATCCCTTCAGTTCTGTTGCAGTTTAGTGAGGGTGCAAATCCTTTTAGCATTGCCTTAACCTCCAGCTATGCAATACCACAGTGTTACCCAGCCTGGGATATTTCATGTGCAAGAATATGCAAAGCAGACAGGAGGACCTGTCTGCAGTGAGGTATTTTTTTGACAAACTTGATACACTGAATATGGATCTCTACCCTCATTGCTTCATCACCACCCTGTGATGTTTGGCCCCAAAGCTAAAGTGGTTTTTTGCTGCAAATAACCACACTGACAGCTCCTTGTAAGTAGGGCAAGAGTGGATTAGTGCAGGCATTTTGCAGCAGAAGGCTCTGGAGTCTCACCTGCACAGCCACACGATTGCATTCATGTCCTGCTTTAATGCCCTTGAGCATCTTTTATCTTCCAGATTCTAAGGGCTTTTTTTTTTTTCCCCTCTACCTACCAGGCAAGAGGAAGCAAAATCAAACAAAAACGTGATGGAGAGGAGGGGAGAAAAATAGATGGTGGCTATTGCATCCTTGTCCCCTCTCAGGAGCCTACAGGGCGTGTCTGCTCCCAAGCAGTAAATTGCAAAAATCTCTACCATGGCCTGCTGCTTGAAGTACCCATATCTCCTTAGGAAAGGGACAGTGCAGCTGCAAACTGTGGAATAAGGCAGCCAGATGGCCTCTTCTTCAAGGGTTTGTGCATATTCTGGGAAGTGCAGTCTGGAGCTTGCCTCTCCCACTTTCTGTGCTGTTCAGCAGGACCCTTTTGCTCTGAGAGGAGCTGGTCCTGCAAATGCTGCAATACTTCTGTGGGGCATTCCCTGAGACACCTTAGATGCTCAACATCATTTTATATATTTGCATTTTTGTATGTTCAATATAGCATTTAAATTGTTTCACCTGAAATTTTTGTACTATCATGTCACTGAAAATCAAGCTACTCTAAATTTTAAAAAACAGAGGGATAACCAAAAATGTTGATCTCATATTTATTCTACTTAATCTAAATATATTTGTACAGAAAAAGTACTGGCCACCCATAATACTCATGGACCTTGTATTATGATTTGTTTAACTTTCTCAAAGATTTTTTTCTCTAAAGTTGCTCATCTGAAGTCCTTAGCTGAAATAAGAGTGGATGGCTTTTTCCCTTCATCCATTTTATTTTTTTTCCTTTTCTGTAGATTACTAACTTTATACTATATTGCTTAGGCACAGAAATTTAAATGGTAATGCATAATTAAGGTGTGCAACCTGGCATCCAGTTTCACACACTCTTTCCCCGTCATACTCTCATAGTCACCATCAGTCTTCCAGTTAATAAACTATTTGGACTGCCCTTCAGCTCTCCTCTTTTGAGAGAACCTGTGTGAAGTGAATTGTCACAAATCCTGCAAAGCTTGGACTTCTTGCTTGGGTGCCTCAAGCACTGAGAGAGACCTGTCTATCTCACAAGAACAGGACAGAGGTTTTTGATGTACTGGCTGGGATCAGTAGTTGCAGTGGGTTCACAAGAGGAGTCACAGCTCCCAGATAGCATGGGGAAGAGGCATTCACATAGGGATTTACACCTTAAACTCTTCTACCTGGCTGACTCATCTAGGCCTGAATAGGTGACTGTGCATTGGTATGATGTGCATTTCTTCACAGGCTGTAAGTCAAGGTGTGTGAAGTTATGCCTGTAAAGCAGTCTGAATTACTTCAGTTTGAAGGTAATAAAGAAAAGTCTGAATTACTTCAGTTTGAAGGTAATAATCATAACCTCCACAGGTTGTTGGCCCATGGAGATGAAAAAATCCTAAGATGCTTTACTCAACAAAAAGGAGCATGAAACACCACTAACAATCGTTACCAGGGCACTGAAGAACAGCCATAACTTCTATGGGATGATAAAACTGTCAAGTGCATTGGCTAATGGTAGACACAAGCACATAACTGAGAGAGATGGTGTTATTTTATAATTTAGCTTTTTCCCACCTCATTGATACTGGTTTTGTATTTCCTAGTTTGAGTTTATGTCACTTTAACAAAGTGCTTGAAAACATGTACAAGTTTTTCTGAGCAGAGAGACAGACCCAGCTGAGTGGGTCTGGTTATCTTGCACTCAAGTTTAAAAAGGCTGTTGAAACAGGGCACTTCACTGGGTGGAGAAGCCAATTCCTTCCATTGCAGGGAACAAGAGGAATAAGCACATTTAAGGAGTTTTACTCACTTTGTAGCTGGACAGTATACAAAAATGACTGCCATTCACACTTTCTTGAGGCCAAGGGGAAACCTTTCACCAGCAAGACTTCAGCTGTCTTCATGCCTTCTCCAGTCCTGAAACCAGCCTAGGAGGGAGCTATACCACCAGTGTAGATCCATCATTGCTAATGTTGCCTTGCTAATACTTTCTTAGAACTGTGCCTAGAAATGAAAAGCAGTTCGTGAATCTGTTAGCACTGAATAGTTTCTGAGAATTGGTGGCTTTTCAGGTTGGTTTGGTAGCATGACTTCTCTAGGGTCTGGCAATGTCAGTCTGTCTTCTTAACATGTTAGATTCCAGTCATTTTGAGAGTATGTTAACAAAATATTATCAGAAATAAAGCCTTCAGAAAATTTAATGAGCTGAGCTTGAAGCCACTCCTAAAAATGAATTAATGTCCCAGGATGCTCCTTTTCCTTTTAATTGGATCTGGCTTCTCTTTTAGATCCATAATGGAGCGGACACAGATTGGTACTGAAATACATAAGACGCTTTTCTAAATCTGGCTTCTAAACTAAATGACTTAAATTCTAGACTGGTCAGAACTTTGATGTACAGTTGAACATGAAGTTGTGTTTTGCTGCAGCAGTTACTACCTCACACACAACTACAAGTTCTTGCCACATTAATAGATGAGAGTCAGCTGTGGTCAGAACAACAGAAATCAGAAGGAAAAGGGGAGAAAGGTTAAAGGCTGAAGCAGAAAATAAAAAATACTGATTGCCTCTCTGTTTTCCTGCAGACAAGTTTTTATCCCTGAAATAGACAGAAGCACTTTAAAGAGATATTTACTTAAGCTATGTTGCAGTTTGGGTGGTGTGTATATTGCAAAAAACTCTGCCAGTAACCTGTAAAAACTAGGCAAGTAAGAACCTACTTTCATGCAGAGCTTCCTGAACTATATCTGACATTCAAGCAATGCAGGTCTGTATTCTCAGGCTCTCTTACTTTAGCTGTCGAGATGGGAGGGCAGTTTCCCCTTCAGCTTTGTGCTGTGCCACATAGCTGAAAGTGAGGGTACATAGGGCCCTCTTACCATATGTGACCTGCTTCATGCAGCATAGAGGGTCCAAGAGGTGACATCATCTTGGCACACCTGAGTTATCCATATCCTGGTTTAATGAGCACCTTTAGAGACTTTTATGGAAGAGGTTTTGTTCATTTAATTTGAAAATCTGTAATGTGTAGCTCTGCCTTATCCAAAAATTACAGAGGCCTATATACCAGCCAAACACAGAGGGTTTCTAATAGCTGGGAGGGTTGCAGTGGAAGTGGTTAGCAGCAGGAGCCAGGTAACCTACATTCCAACAAGAGGAAGTTTTAGATTTAAAGGAGTTCTGATAAACAAGGGTTTGCTGTGCTCCTTCAGCCAACTGCAAATGCAGTAGGCACTAATGATGACATTCATTATTTAATATAATTTTTCTTGATATTCTTCCATTTTCCAGTCACCACCTAGGTTTCCAGATACGTGTTTTTAAATGAGATAATACATAAGGACAATAGAGCATAGAAGCAGTAGGTCTCGTAACTTAAAGCAGTATCTTATCTGCTGCGTACTCTGGCTTTTTGTAACGAACATGTAATGCTTTGTAGTCAAGCTTTTCAGAGGATTGCTGTTGTCATCTTTCCTCTCTGTAAAAGCCCCTCTGCTCCCGACACTTTAATTGCACAGTTGCCTAAATGAGGCACTGCAGAGTGTTAATGTGTGAGTCTGAGCGACAACACACTCCTCTCTTCACAGAGCTTGTGCCCTTGATCGTGAATGTAACAGAGCACGTACCTAAAAAATAACTGGAGATTCAAGGGGAATCGCTACACTTACCCTCTTGCATAAGGTTTGTTGACACAGGGATCCTTCAACAGTAACTCATATTCTTTCACTGGGAATAATAAGCATCGCAATTAGTGAACTAGTTAATAACTGCGTGGTTGGGGAGGACAGCAGAGGCATTTCTGTGTACGTGGAAGCAGAATGTTCAGTGTCCACATGGTCTAAAGCAGACAAAAAAAAAAAAAAAAAA
>VZTT01069792.1:22881-56655 GCA_013400855.1 Buphagus erythrorhynchus
GCCCTGAGCCCCCCGCCCGGCCCGGTGCCCGCGGGCGGGAGGTGCCGCTGCCCCGGCGGAGCGCGGCGCGGAGCCCCCCGGGGCTGTCGCGCCCTCCGAAATACCGCTCCTCTCCTTTTCTAGACGAGGTCCAGCAAGTTTTTTTGTGTTTCGGTGCTGTTCCCCGTCCGTAAGCGAGCCCTGGTCAGGAAGGCGCTAATTGCCGTGAGCAGGGAAAGTGAAGCCACAGGATGTCATTGCGAACAGAGAATATGCCCTAGATAACAGCTCTTCGCAAGGCTGTCTTGCTTCCTCCTGTGGAGGGGATGACACTGATTTTTGATGTTTTGCCTGAAAAAGACGAAGTTAACCGGCTGTGAGCACTTTAAAGTAAAATAAACTGATACGAGGAGCAGAGTGCCAGAGATGCCCAGCTGCAAGGCGTTGAACCGCAGAGATGCGAAGTCCGAGTGTTTACCCAAGCAGTAAATATAATCTAACATGTAATTATGGTCTCTCTGTGGTACTCACACAAGTTTTAGTCAGCTAGCACTCAGGCTAATGCTCTGGATACGCTGTTTCTCCTTCAGATTCTAGAAAACCTAATTTATGGTGCCGTTAGCTAAATGTCTCTTAATTATTGATTATGTTGAAGTCAGTAAGCCTGGTATTTGATAACTTTTTAGAAAGGTGTCAAAGCAGTTTTTTGTATAGTAGCTGGTAAAAACGGGCCAAATGCAAGGCTGTGTCATTTGATTGTCACTATTTTTACTTTCATCTGTTAACTCTCTGTATTCAAAATCATAGTAAGAAATAGAGACCTGCACACAAGTAGAAACAACACACATGAAGATATATCAGGATTTCGAATAGGTGTGCAACTCCAACTTGTTACTCTGGGATTTTAGCATGTTACAACATCTGGTGAGAAAGGCTGCCTTTTACTTGGCATTACAGAATAAATTTTAAAACTCTGAGAAAGGAGCACTTGTATACTCAGTTCCCTTTAAATTTCCCTGTAATCAAGTTGTGCTCTGCTGACTTTTATGCTGATTTGTTCTAGCAAAACTACTTTTCTACGGAATTGCAAACTTAGCCTAGCTTTAGCGACCTGTACTTAGCCAGGAGAAAAGAGTAAACCATTAATCTATGCAATGGAGGAAATGTACTTTGTTTAATTTTGTTATTAAGAGCAGACAAAAGTTGGAGTCTTTCAGTAAGACTTTTCTGATGCATCCTTTTTTGCTTTGTTTTGCCAAAACAAGGTGGAAGTTGAATGTCTGATTAAAAAAAAAAAAAACAAACACGAAAACTTGCTCAGCAATAACTTGGTAGCTGACAAGTATTTGCAGAATGCACAGCTGGAGGTGGATTGCATTCTAGACAGTGCTTAACTGACCAACATCAATAGAATGTGCACTTGAAATGTTCATTTTTTTATTCTTCCAAATGTGCTATTTGTATCCACTTTTCAAATAATGTAGTTGGTTAGTATACTAGTTACAGACTTGTGTTTATATGATTTTGTTTTTCCTTTCTTTGTAATTGCAATATACATTCATAAAAATACACATTCCTATAAAATCTTGCTGGCCAAAAAATTCTTGTGACTTAAGCCATGCCCTCTATAAAACCTGTTGGATTTTACTATTATGCTATTTTATTTAGTGCTCATCTTTTTTTCTTTTATTTTATGGTATATTCATAAGGAAGTGTTGTGTAACAAGCAGACTATTCAGGAAACTAGTCAAGAAAGTGTTTATTAGGCTATTAAATTACTATTTTTTTATGATAATTATTGTGAGCTCTGTTTTTTTGCACGTTTGATCTGTTTAGTAGATTGTGAGAAGTCTTTGCAGAGAGTTAGACCAGACACTTGCTTTTAACGATTCTCCAGCACATATCTTGTTTATAGCTGGAATGCTTTTAGTAGCTGTTTTAAAGTATGTAACTAGACACATATGTTTACACATACATACACAGGATACCTAGGATCACGAGTAAGCAAAGAAATTCACTATAATCTTAAATTTAAATAGAGTATTAGGCAGAAAGTAAGGAAATGAATTTATCTGTCACATCCCCAGTCCTTAAGGAAATGCACTCAACAAATTAATTATACAACTTACTATATTTTATTGCACGCGTTGCATATGGACTGTGCTTAAAACCAGGTTGAGACATTGCTTAATAGAATATCTAGGAATGTACAGCAGTAGAAACAATTATTATTCTCTATTTAATAGTGTTGCTTCTCCCTTCTATTTTGCTTTCCATGTTTTCACTCATCTTTTTGTTCTGGTTAGTGTGAGTTATAAATTTGTGTTTGTGGGTATAGCACTTCACTCCATTTCTTTTATACCTGGATGGTCTGTTTTAGGAGTTTCCTGGGGGCAGAAAGCATGTTCAATCAACGAAAGCAAACAGCATTCTCTGAATAGCTGAATTTCCTTGTGCATTTGGCCTAAATATATATATATATATATATATATATATATAGGCCTAAATATATATATATATAACACATGCAGTAAGAGTCATAGAGAATATCCATACATGCAAATCATACAAGCACTGAAGAGTGTAGAGCACTCAAAATGATTCCAGTGTACAATATTGTTGTCCAGTAATTAATTCACATGCATCTTATTTTCATGCTTGTGAAATCCAGCAACTCTTTCAGTGAGAAGATCCTGCCTTAACATTAAATGTCTATGCAATGAATATCATATTGCAAGCATAGTCTTACAGAGTGATTTTATTCAGTTTTACACTCTATGCGGAATATGTGCTAAAAAGTTAAAATGTGAATATTTAGACCTATTGGTTTAATTAGTATAGGGAGAAATATTTGTCACTTAGAACAGTATGATAACTCCCAGTGGGAAGTAAATATCTTAATTTTTCAAAGATCTAATGAAAAATAAATATGGATGCTTGACAGATTATCTGCATACTAATTTCAAGTGGCAGCAGTAATAGATATTTTATATTTCCCTCTCTGTTTGTTTGGTTTTGAGTTGTTGGGGGTTTTTTTAATTGGTGTGTATAAAATGACCAGAGGAGAGAAAATTATGCCTGTTGATTTAGAGAAATCAGTTAAAAATTTTTAGGGGTTATAGGCAGTTAATGTGTTTGTGGGTTCTTGTGTTTTCTCAGGACTCTGGAATATGGCAGAGTACTGGCAGAACTCAGCACAGCTTGTGCCCATTTCGTAGCCTGTGGTATAGATTTTGAAAAGAAGGCTTGTTTTCCAAGATAAGTTATTACAAGTAGACCAAACAAAAGCAGATTTGCCATTTACTGATAATACTAAAAAAGCCACACTTCAGCAGCCTCCAGCAACTTCTTAGGAATCAACACACAGAAAGTAGGTATGAAATAGGGGATTGGATAGATAACCCTTCTGGGTTATTTTCCAGTATAAGACAATAAATAAGCCACCTTATTTGCAATGTTGTTTATAGGGCTACTGAGTGAAGTTAATTACTGGAAGGAGGAGGGCATCAGGTATCCCTGATGTGGTAGAAAGCCATGGCCAGAGTCGCTGGTAATACAATGGGACACAAAATAAAAGTTGACAGAATAAACTAAATAAGGGCGGCAAGTGGGTGAGGGAGGCAAAATGATTGTGAAATGAAATTCCATGAAAAATTAATGAAATAGAAAGATTGTACTGAAGATGAAGGGAGGAAACCAGCTTGGTTCTTCATCATCCTGCAATGCCAAAGTAATAAATGAGCGTGTTTCATCTTGGCGAGGTTCAGGGACGCAACTCCTTCCCCACAAAAGGATTGTGTTGTGCTTCACGATGTGTTCCGCTTATCTCGTGCCCTGACAGCTTGAGAGGAAGGGAATGGATTTGGTGATAAAATTAAATTGATTAAGCCTTTATCCATCATCTAATTTGGTAGCTTTCTTTTTTCTTTTCTTTTTTACTATTACCTCCAATTTCTAGTGATCCGTGTAATGACAGCAATTTGAGATAGCATCAAGGACATTAGCTACGATGACTGAACTTAAATTTAGAATAAAAATATGGGATTCATGCGTCCATATCTAAATAGCAGACGATTAGGTTATAGCAGAGTTGTAACTTCCTAGCAACAGCATGTAATTGTGAGGACAATAGAATGGTGTATTTTACTTTAAAGAGAACAGCATGTAATTGTGAGGACAATAGAATGGTGTATTTTACTTTCAAAGAGAATAAAATACTTGAACTTTTTCTCGAAGTATTAATTATGTAAGTAGAAAATGCACTGGTATGAATATTGACCACGTCTTACATGAGCAATAATGTATATGGTAATTTTTACCTTTCTGAACACAGATATTGTTAGATGTTTTGCTTTCCTCATTGGTAATACACAGACATATAAAGCTAGTGGCGAAGAATCCTACTGTTGGAAATCACTTTATATTGCTTAAAATTTTGTAGCTTCTCCTTGGTGTTTTGCATAGGAAAATTCTCCCATAAGGGGAGAGCTTTGCTTACAAGTTCCAGTTTAAGTGGTATTAATGGAGTTTTTAAAAATACTTAAAGGTAGCCCTTTCTGAAGTGATACCCTACAGATGGAAAATGCCGCACTAAAAATTAAAGATCGGATGAAATTGCCTTGTGTTACCAAAGTTACTAAAGGTCTGTGCAAACTGCATTTTTAGGCTCCTTTAGTGCCTTATAGGTTAGCAAGTCTCAAAAAAGCAAACATGAGGGTATCTGTCTGATCTCTGTTAATTGTACTACTTTTGAATTAATGCTGGCCAGTATTGCATAGGTTTTGCGAGTAGTAATGAACCCAAATTGATCCCTGTGTTTACAGCTAACTATCTCTACAACCTTTCAGGCAGTTTACTGTTTTTTCCGTGTAAGCGATTAGTTATCCAGACAAAAAAGGCTGATATGCATCAGTAGATAGATCATTCTCAAGGCATCTGTGATGAACTTGACGTCTGCTGTGTAAAACAGCTTGTTTTGCCTGCAAATTATGTAAGTTCCAATAGTAAAACGAAGCGCTTACCTTTCTGCTGTGGCTGACCTTTGTTCCCCGCTGTATGAATTCGAAACGAAGCAGCCAACCTGGAGGAGTTTCAACAGCATTTTGTGATATATAACATATTAAAAAGACTGCTTTGTTAACTGGCGGAAGCAGCTTGTCAACCCATAGTAATAGGCAACCCTCCCTGAGCCATAAAATAGCCAAATTTAATGCTTTAACAGAAAGCATTAAATGGATGGAGTTATTGTCGTTCAATCAGTCTCGAATTTCTTGCTTCTTACAGCAGATTTGAAATACGAGGATGTATTTTTGGACCCTGAATTAACAATACAGACTCCGGACTAAGGACTGGACATTGCCATGGCTGGTTTAATGAAAATCTCTGCTAAGCAAAGCGTGGTAACAAGGGAGGCACGGAGCAGGGCAGAGTGCGTAAAGAGCAGGAGGGCTAATATTGAAGATATTACCGTGACATTAATGAATGAAAGGTGTATTTTCACTGAGTATATTCTGTTTCGTTCTGGCTGTTCCAGCTCCCAAATGGGTACTAGAAATAGTGAGGATTCAGAGACATATGGCAAAAGGGATTAGAGATGTGTAAAATTTCGGTAGAAGAAAATTGATAAGATTTATATTGTTTACTTTGGAGATAAACATAAGAAAGGATACAGTAAAATCATATTAAAGAAGAAAGATTATAAAGAAGGTAAACAGGCTACTCTAATCTATTCCTGATTTTTTTTATTTACTGAGACAGAGGCCTTAAAGGAAGGAAAATTTCAGCATGTTTAATAGGAGTGGAAGGACTTTTTCTGTTGAGACTGTACGTAGCTGGCCTGGGAAATTTGTTCATTCAAGGTATGGAAAAACAAAACTTATTTGTAGGGAGTTTGAGGTATTTGATTAGCTCAACTGAGACTCGCGCTACTAAGTTTGATGCTCACTTCAGTGACTGTAGGCTTTGGCTTTGGGTAGGATACATTAAGAAGGATTTCACTTTTTTAATATGAGATACGAATCCTCTTTTTCAGGAAATTATCTGACTCCCGACTCGCTTGGATTAGGCAGGAAGGTGATTTGCAGGCGGTTTAATCGCTGCTGCTCACGGTGAGGCTTTTTGCAGTGTGCCGTTTCCCCAGCTGAGGCCGTGGCGTGGCAGCGGCTCAGGAGGTGCCTCTCTGCTGTGGCTGTGCGTGTCCCTCTGCTGTGTGCCTCCCAAAACCAGCAGCACGGCTGGGAGCAAGGCAGGCACGTCTCCCTGGAATATTCCTGACAGCTTTTTAAGTCGCCTTCCTCTCTGTTCCCACTCAACGCCCTTCATGGTGTATGTAAAAATAGACGGAAATTGAGACTGATCCCTAGTCTCTTGCTTTGATTCTGTAGTGAGGTTAGGGTGATAACAATAAAAATTAATTCACCCCACCCATTTCTTATTCTCTTGAAAAAAAAGCTAAAGGGTGGGATAAAAGGGGGTGAAAACAAATTTTACGGACCCATGATGATTTGTTAAGCAGAAAAGCTCCGCAGGTACTGGCATGACTGCCAGTGTTTCGTCATCAGATGAATATTGTGTCATAGAGGATTACCCCTGCAAGCTAATCTGTGTTTTTGAAAGTGTTTCTGCTGGGTTTGGGTTTGGTCTCAATGCTAAACCAACTACTGTGTCTGATTTTGGAACTGTGCCACTTGTGAGTGCTGTCTTTGAAACTTGCACTATGTGCTGGTGGCATTTTTTTTGTGTGAGTCTGGAATCAGGGATGAACAATAACTAGATCTCAGCAAAATACTTTGTGCTAAAGTGTGACTTCTTTCCCCCCATTTTTTTTCTTCCTCGCAAGATGGAACAAATGGTGCAAATGGTGCTCAGAATTATTAACAGAATCATTTTTCTCTAAATGCTAATGCAACATCAGCGTCAAGAGTCAAAGCTGCTGGGAAGTGTTGGAAGAAATAAGTAGAATTTGACAGATATTTTATCTCCATCTTCTTAGGGATTTACACACAACCGATTTTATGTGATTGCTTGCTTCCTGCCACTTCTCAGAGACTGTGAAATGGCTATTTATTCCTTAAATTGTGGGATTTAACAAATGTAAAATGATAGATTTCAAGCCAATTGTAATGATGTGTTACCTTTGTATAAGGCCTAATTCTGCTGCCCCTACTCAGAGTAAGTTTGAAATTTAAACTTCTCAGTATCAGTCAGGGTGGCAGAACTGTGTTTCTATATGCATTTATGTCTGTGCCTTAATATATAGGTACATATATATATTTTTATGTGAAACATAGTTGTCTAGCTGTATGAAGTGAATGACTGTAATAAGCTCCAGGTTATATTAGACAAAGGGTCTTAAAGCCTGTAGAGTTCAAATTGTATGAATAATTTTTATATTCCGTTGAAGTATTTTGTTTAATTGTGTAAAAATAATAATGTTATATCATTTGTGTTTATTCATGTTCATCTATCCAGACTGTATGAATTTGTAATTTTAAAAATATATGTATAAAAATTCTCATAGTATTTGTGTGTGCTCTTTATGCAATAAGTTGTCTTAGAGACAAATCACAAAGGCACAACTGCACAAGGATTATGATTTCTTTTTTTTTTTTAGAATGAGAAATAAAGAAATGAAAGACACGTCTTCTAAGCCAGACATTTAGCATATTTCTACATTCCATTTGTGTAGGTATGTTTTCTGAGTAGCTACATAATTCAGAATGGTGAAGAGAGGTGTTTATTCAGGAACCTGTAATACTCATGTCAGGAAACCCCAAACCTTTACCAAAACGGTGGATTTGTTTTTAAGTTTCTTTATGTGCTGATCTTTCTCCAGCTGAATCCTACAGAAGGACTAACAGAGCAGAAGCCAACTTTGAGTTTGTGCTCTATATTGCATCCATGCCAGCCCTGCCACAAACCACCAGACAAAAAATGCTTATTGAACAAAACCTACTCAAAATTAACTTTCATTAGCTGATTTCCAGTTTGTAATTTCTCTTCATGCTGTCAATCATGAATTGCTATTTATGTGTCCATATAAATGGTGATTTTGGGAAGCAGGCTGTAGTGGTCGGCAGTGCCTCATTATTGAGCAATGCAGACTAATTCAACTGGAGCTCAGCTCTTGCTGCTTGTGGATTTAGGAGTTTAAAAGAAACAGTACAAAAAGGGAGTGTTCTTTAATACCACTGACAGCAGGTTTCTTCCACTTGCAACTGCTTCAAAGATTATTGATTGACCTGTGTTTATCATTTATTTATGCTAAAGCATCTGATGCGTGTCTGTTGTAAAATCTGTCTTTTCTAAAATCAAGATACTTGACTTGTTTGCAATTCGCGTTTATAATGATCCAGTTTTTGCAGTTGTGTAACAGAGAGCTGCTTTAACTGGTGCTGTTCCCACAAAGAGGACTTTTTGTGCTTTCAACTGGAATCCATAAGCACAAGACATTTGATGCTGTGATTTTTGGTGGGTTTTTGTTGGGGTTTTTTCACTGTGCAAATCTTTTAAATTTTCTCCACAAGAAGAGGGAATATACAAGAGTGTTCCAGGATAAATGTGAAGCATTTCAGTTCTGCCAGAACAAGTCAAAAGCTAGTCTTTGTAGGTTAACTTGCACCCTCATTTATTCTTTTAAAAGGAGGCTTTATCTCTACATTAATTAAAAAAAAAAAAATCTTTTCCTGTAACAGCACAGGGTGTAAACTGCAAGGTAAAAATGGGCAGTAAGTTACTATAACAGGACCAGTTACCAGAAGATGGTTATTAGGTGTCAAAAAAAACCTGGGGATTTAAAAACATATACAGTTTTTGAATAGTCAGAAATGAAATAGTCTTTTGCAGCTAGAAGTCTGGTTTGTGACAAAATAGTTTAACAGAACATTGCTTTATAGATTGGTTAAGCCAGGCACATTTTTAAGCAAGTGATATATTCTGCTTAAATGTGGTAAGAAGCCATAGACAAAGGTGTTTTGTCAGATGTTCCTGAAGGCTAACACTGAATCCCTTATTAAATTTGTGCTTTATGATGTAAGGCACATTGGACTATTTTTCCCTGACAATGGTAAGCTCATCCTTCTCTTCAGATAGTTCCAACTTATCCCAGACAGGAAGGATTCTTATTGCCCAGAGTTAATAAAAATGCATCAGTGTAATCATGCTAGGTACATGCTCAAACTACTTATGGAAAGTTATTAACTCTCACAGGCAGACAGGCCATATTCACCCGTTTGGGAGAGGGGAATTGAGTCAGACCAGTTAATCTGTTGCAGAATTAATTAGCAAGAGTTAGGAGGAAGGCAGGAGTGTGTCACTCCAGTTTCAAGTGTCCAACCTGGCTCTGGTTTGTACCAATCCTTGCTCCAGCTGTGTCACAGCTGCAGTTGGATGTCATCACTTGGGTCTGTCCCTGCCAGGTGCCTGTGTGACACGGCAGTCCCTGGGAGCTGCTCCTTCCAAGGGGAGCCTTGTGCCAGGCTGCACAGGCAGGGCAGGTAATCCCTGCCTGCAAAGGCAGTTGTGCCTGCTGCTGTTGGAAAGAAGAGGGCTTTGTGTTTACTTTTCTATTTTGTGTGTAAACAAAGGCATGGGATCGGGTTCTTCTGTGGTGTTAAATCACATTTGCTCTTCAGCTTCTGGAGGGCTTCCGATTTCTCCCAGAATGGCTTGTTAGAGGTGCTGAGGGTGAGGTTTATATATAGCAAAGTTTACATTTAAAAGGCAACTCTTTCTTCAGTATTAAGCAGCACATTGCAGACAGCTCTGCAGAATAACCACAATAACTCTGGGTTTGTAATATACATCCTTCAGATGCTGCAAGAATTTGCTTATGGAATTCATTGAAACTGTTAGAGATTCCTTTTTTTTTAATGAGATTTATCCTTTTAGATTAATAACTTCATTTCACAAGGATTAATTACTAATTTCTAAATTTCATCACTTTCATTTCCATTAAAAATCATAGTAAGTCACTACATTTGTACCTTGCCTGTAGTTCATCAATTTCGTTTATGCACAAGCTCTTCAGAAGACCATAAGACTATTCCACTTTAGCTAAAACCACTCTAAATTCACTCTAGTCTTTAACAATAATTCTTTGACTAAAGTGTGGCATATACATTTAAAGATGAAAAAAGAACCAAGCACTCATTTCTGAGTCCAGGGAAGTATTTTATAATTTTTTTTTAATTTAAAAATCTATTCCTCATGCATTGTTATCTTAATTTTGCCTCAAAATAATAGTCTCTAAAATTAACTGAAACCAAACAGCAACAAAGTACACTGGTTTGGGTCTTGCAGAGTGCTGCTTTAACAGGAGAATGAATTAAACACTACAGAAGCCATCTCAATAAAGATAATCACAAATGTTCCAAAAAAATCACTCCGAAAATAAAAGTGTATTTAACCCTGAAAATCACATATTTGCACTTCTTCAATTTGTTTCTCATTCAGTCTCCTTCCTCCCCTTCTTTTTACTCTTACTTCCCTTGTTTGTATCCTCACCTACTGAAGCAGCTGCTATTCATACAAATTATGAAAAGGAAAGTATATATGAGATTGGTGCCTGGAGAGGACCAATATATCATTAAAGGTCTTTGGGGTAACATATGGCCTTGGTTCAGCAAAATCACTTCTTCAGTCATTCCATTGCTGCTCAGAAAAGCAGTAAATAATAAGTAACAAGATCTGCATACAAATGTGCTGGTGCTTAGGTTTTTTTGTGGAATCAGAAACTGGGTAAGAAGTTATTACTATTTTCCTAAAGATTTTCTACATACAAAAAAAATTCTTAATGCACCTTCTTACAGCATATATTTCTTGGGGTTTGCTCTGTTTTAGCATATCTAAACTGATCTTGATAACAGTCCTTGAGCTGAGTAGATGTTTCTCTGAAGCTGGCATGTACAGTTGGTTCCTGTGCTCTTTAGGCAGAAAAGGGAGACAGCGAAAAATCATGGTAAGAGGCTGAGATTATTCTTTTAATGCCCATTATAGCAAAAGCAATTGTGTGCGTCATAGGCAGGCAGTGGATTGGGAGGAGTGCCTTGTTAATCTTGGTTAATTTTACAAATCTTGTTAATCTTGCTTCCCAGTACCTTTCCTGCCGTTGGTTTTCCCCATCCCATTCTGTCACAACTGCTGGCATCAGGCACACACCTGCCTGCAGGTTCAGGCAGCTCAATTTCCATCAGTCATTTCCCCGTGCCCCAACAGGTGTCAGTGAGTTTGCACGTTGTAGAAAAGATGATGACTCACAGAAACCCACATGGCAAAAAGAGACTTCTCAGTCATGGTCAGCTCAGGCTTTGCAGGGAGGTGCAGTACAGGTGGGCAGGCATCCTAAACGTACCAGGGGATGTGATGCTCTCAGCACACCTCGGGCCAAAAGCATCTCCCTGACCAAATGTATGAAACTGTTTCCATCAGCCCTTTCTAGCAGACAGCTTGCCTCTGCTGAATGTTGACAACATGTTATATAAATTTCTCTGCAACAGCTTGTCTCAGAAACTTTCCCCAGTAATATAGATTAAGATAGAATTTGTTTTGACTGCTGTAATGCATATTCATTAGATAAAAGCCCAGACAATTACTATGATAGTTTCACTAACAGGTGGAGCATGTTTTAGGATTTGTTGGGCATGGGATTTGCTGGAATAATCTCAGACAAATTTGGGGGATTATTTATGTGATGAAAATAATTTGGTATGAAAAGTGAGAATGTAAGCAGATTTGAAGGTGATTTCACTATGTTTTTACATTAGTTTGCTCTTACAATTTTAAATCTAGAATAAGTTCATACTTTGAGCAAATGCAGGTCTCTCAGGGCAAGCAATAAACCACACAAATGAACAGTATCTTCATAATATAACTTAAAATTGTATAAATGGTAAGCAAAGGTATTTCCAAAAGGATATCGCTTTATTGAGTTCATTTTCCGAAACTAGAAAAGAACTAGAAAGTTTTCTTTTTCTCTCTTCATTTGTATCATATCCAATTTCATCCATTAAAGTTATACATTAATTTCAGTTGAGTAGATAATATTACAGCAAATATGCATGCATCAATGTTGTTGAGAAGTTGCAAACTAACGCACAATTCCCTTTTTTGTTTCCACTAGAAAAAAGAGAAAGATTGAGAGCAGAATCAAGATGAAGAGTATAGGAGCCTAATCCTACCCTGTTACATGGGAATCTGGTTTTTTTTGAGGACCACCAGGCCCTCATACAACTTATGGGACCTACACCCCATAGGACATTCTCTTATAGGTGGTCACACTGTCTTCAGCACAGATTGATCCTGGTGATAATTTTTTATAGGGATTGGGGTCATGCTAACTGGCACTATCAGGAGTGGATCACTGCCAAATTACTTTCATAGAGTAAACAAGGAAGTTAAAACTGCATACTCAGGAAAGCACCTTAGTTCATCCCTACCGGACAGCATCAGAATTTAATGTTAAAGGAGGTTTAAAAATACACTTCCCTAGCACAGAAGTTATCAATCTGGACTCCCCATCTGTTGAATGCCTTGTAGGTATCAGTAGCACTTCAGTATCTGACTTAGGCAGAAATCATCATGTAAAAATGCTAATAATTTCTCTACACTGTTTTGTTACGAATGGAACTTCAAAGCTATGAATGCCTATGTTTATATTCAATTTCTATTTATATACTTAAGCACAGGCTCTCTAGTACTATGCATATTAATGTGCCAATATGTGCTCCAGTATTAATACTGTATTAATGTACATTCATATTTATATAAAGGGCTGGACTCAATGGAAGTTTTGGCCTAGGCTTCATAAGGAGCTTGGATCCAACCATGTAGTTAAAAAAAAAGAAAACATTGGAACAAATTTCCAGGAATTCATTTAGCTCATAACATTGTCTTTTTGTTGCTGTAGTTGGATTTTAATTCTTAAGCACAAGTTTTTTATGAGCTGAATCATCTTCAGCTGCTTGTGTAGAGATGTTTCTCTGTTGACAAAGCTGCTTCCATTCTCCCTTTGCCCTCCTCCTTTGTCTTTCTTGTTTTCAGTGTGTTTTAATCATTCTCTGTAATCCCCTATACCGTTATAACTGATTAATTAGCAAACCCTCACTTTCAGGCTCTGAATTTTTCTCTTAGGCTAAGACCATTTATAATCTCAGCTGAAAAGACAAGATTGAACATCTGCCTTGTATTTAATCTCTTTGCATCTTGTACCCATCATGATTATTGTTTGTTCTTTATCATAACTGGGGGGTTTAAAGGTGGAATGTTATGTTCTCTTAGTCTGAAAATAAATCCATGCAGATTGGCCATGAAGAAATACAGAAATCAAGGAGTACACAACTTGTGTTTTTTTTTGTAGAATTTTGGGCCTCAGATGTCCAATTTTTTCAAGAATCAGCTTAAAGAAACTGTGGGTGGAAAAAGACAATGATAGATGAATTGTTTCTTTTGCAGAGCTTTAATTCGTTTATATTTTCAAAATTTTCTTTGCAAAATGTGAGATAGAAATATACACACATTTGTATACTTGCAATAAGTTAACAAATCCAACCTTTTCATTCAGTTGTCAGATGCCAAGATCTGTGCTTTTCAGAAAATCCCATTAAGGGACCTGCAGCTGTACCAGCTGCTGGTGACAGTGAAAGGACCATCCTCCTCCAGAAGCTCAGGTCTGAGCTTCCCTCAACTCCTTGTCAGGATTTCCATGTGAAGCCTGTTTGCTCATAGCTTCTGTAGGGGGCAATTTTCCCTGCTGCCCTTGCTTGCATTTTTTTTTTTTTTTGTATAGTTGGGGTTAAGATTTTGAGGGATTGAAGGGAGATCAAGTACCTGTTTGTCATTACCTATTTCCAGCTGGAAACCTTGGGTTGGCAAGCTGGCTCTTCCCCCTCACTGACTCACAGCATGAAGAAATAGTGGAAATTTTCCCAACACATTGTACATTTGTCAGCACAGGTAGAAGAGTGGTGAATAAAATAATTTCTTTGCTCATCCCTCCTACTGCCCTAGTCACAATCTCAAACACCTGGTAGCATCACACAGAGGGTTTTATTTTTCTCCAAAAGGAGCTATCAGTCTGCAAGTGTCACATAATTCATGCAGAACTGAGTTTGCTTCTCCTTTCTGCTGCAGCTGTTACCCATGTGTCATGTCCATCCAAAGGATTGTGTTGTCTTTGGCCTGAACTGGACCATGGGGTGTATTTAGTCTCTTCCATATGTAATTTCTTATATTAATTAGATGGTGCCACCCAGCTGCTGGTGTCTCTTGCAAATACACTTTTTTGTTATTCATGCTATCTAAGCCTTCCAAAATCTGCAGCAGCTCCAAACAGTTTGCAATAGCATTAGTGCAGGTTTTGGAATGATGCTGTAATACAACATAAGTATTTTCATTCTGGAATTACAGAAGGAAAGAAAACAGCTCGTCAGTTACTTTTTGAACTGATTTTTTTATTTATTTCAGAACTCTCTGTGATCTTTGCAGATATTAAATTAAAAAGTAATTTCAAACATGAATAAGAAATAACATGTGCAGAGAGCTGCATTTTGGCTAGAATTAGCAATGTGAGGCAACTTTCTGGGGTTGTGAGTCCAGTCTGCCAGTTTCCCATGGAGCAGAAACCAAGTGTGGCTGAGACCAACAGGGCCCTCTTGCATTTTGAAATAGTCTCTAGCACTCATTTCTTTCCCCATGAAGAACTAATTTTAAATATTCCAGGAGGCCTTTCAGGAGAAATGGCATGTTCCTCATCTGACTGCCTCTGTTTTTAGAGATCTCTCTTGCAGATGTTTTTTCACTTACAGCTTTGCGTTGCCCAGATGAATTGTTCTCTTCTCACACAGGTGGCATCTGGCTATTGCCCTTAGCTGGTGTCTTTGGACAGCAATGTATCAGCAAGGAGCAGATGGCTCTGTTGTGACTTGGTGAGGCTGAATTTTGGGTCAAGTGTTTCTTCAGAAGATGGCCCAAGACTCGATAGGACTTAGGGGAGATGCAAAACCCCACCTACAAGAGCCTGTCCTCTAGAAGGAGAGCTGATGTGGTACTTACTGAGACCCACACCTGTGTCACCTTCTGCACATGCTTTCCATGGCCAGAAAACTCTGTTTTATGAAGAGGTCCATGCAATGGATGTGTGTCTGTCCAGGTGCAAGTCAGGGCACTCAGTCTGGTGTGTGCTAGAGAGCTGTTAAGAGTGTTGGGATCAGGCAGGTCTGAGCAGCAGCCACTTCTGCTGGGTGTGCTCACATGGGCCTGTGAGAGCTGCAGTCATAGGAAGTCACATGGCCATGGCTCCTCTGTGTCTCCTGGTGGAAAGGTCAGAGTGTTGTGGGCTGTTGGTCCCCCCAACCCTATCAGCAGGGAAGACCTATGTCTTACCTGATGATTTTCTGGGCTTTGGGGACAGGTTCCCACACTTGCAAAATGGATTTCCTCTAAATTAACCTCTGTTCTGAAACTAGCAATGCTGAAAGTTAAAATTAGCTTCTCCTTTATTACTAGGACGTATTTTTAGGCCCTAATTCATGTCTCATGTAAATTCAGTCCTCCCACTCCCATGTTGGGAGTACTGAACTGGAGTCTGAGGGCTGTGCATTACATTTTCCAGAAATAGGTGCAACCCAAGATTTTGAATATTTACATTCTCTGCCTTTTAAAAAATGCACCTATTGGTTTTAGGTGGATATATGGGTTTAAAATAGTGAAAAACTAAAGTAGAATCTGCTATCCTTTGGTTTTTTGTCCTATTTTTATTTTGGTTGCGTGAAGGGGAGCTTACCTTAGTTTGCATCTAGATGCTGCAAAATGCAAAAAAACCTCACAGAATATAAGCTCAATTCCTATGAAAATATTTTGGATGTCTCCTGTTTTCTGCCCTCTCCTTTGGAGCTCTGGAGCCTCTAAGCCCAGCTGCTGGTGTGAGCCCTGGTCCAGCAGCACACCGACGCTGCCTTCCTGTCAGAGCATCTGCAGCTGGTGCTCACAGAGGTCATCTCTGCTAAAAATGTTCTCCTGGCAGCGCTGATGTGCAGCAAGGGCAGGGCCTGGCCTCCAGAGGAGGTTCCAGCAGGTGCCATCAGGAGGCAGTGAAGGGACTTTGGAGAAATTTGACCTGGCCACAGCCAGGGTGGCAGAGATGGCTGAACAAGCTGGCAAGCCATGGAAAGGAGCTGTAGCTGCTGTGATGCTGGAGCCCTTGCACTGCAATGTCCCCCTGCCTTGCAAGGCCAAAGCTCCTGTCCTGCTGTGTGACATCCTGCTGTGTGACTCCCTGCCAGCATCCCTGGGGACACAGGCAGGGACAGCTGGGCCAGCACCAGCGGCTGTGAACAGGGAGTTCAGAGGAACCCTGCTTATTTAAAACCCTGCCAAGCCACTTGGAAAACTGTCCAGCAGGATGATGAACTCCAGTGAAGAATGGAGTTTATTTAGGGTGGAAGCACAGCCCCAGTTCCCATTAGGACTGGTTAAAGGGGAGGGGACAGTCTTCAGCTGCTGCTGGTGTCCTGCTCTGCCCTCTGTTTCTGTGTTCTTGCTGTGCTGGCAGAGGGTGACCTTGCAGCCTGTACCCCGAGCTGCCCTAGGTGGGCATACCTCCCATCCAAAGGGGTGTCTGAGCCCAGGTATTGCAGGGATGGGCCCTCAAGGCTACATCAGAGCAGCCACAGGCTTCTGATGGAGAGTGCCCTGATCTTGGGCATTGTCTGTGTCCATGTGCTCTTACCTGGGAGATCCATTCTGAGGAGCAGAGAAACAAGATTTTAGCAACCCCTCCCGAGGGCTGTCCCAGCAGCTCTGTGCTGGGAAGGCAGCCAAGTCAAGAAGATTCTGATTACTGCCACTCCACAAATTATAAAAAGTGCAAAATATCTATGTATTGTCACCAAACAGGGATGGGATTATGCATCACATAAAACCTAAAGTCATTATTTTCTTTAAAGAAATAATAAAGTCTCTTATTCTGTCAGCATACTCTGCAGACTAATGTAATCAATCCAATAGCCACTGTCTTGAAAAAGATAAGAAAAAAAAATGTATATGGAGTTCAGAAAAGATCTGTTTCATACTATTACATAAATAAGACAAAAATAAATGAGACATTTTAGGAAATGCAAATCAAATCTCATCTCTGTTTTTATCTATTATTATGGGAGCTTGCAATAGGTAGGATTAGAAAATGATCACTGAGAAATATTGTTAGCATACTGAATATTTCAAGTCACTGAGGACTCAGTTTAAAATAAAACCATCAGCTATATCAATATATGAATGGAGAAGAATCAGATATTTCTGCTACTGCAAAAATTAATAACGTAAGTCATTAGCATTAGTGCAACTTGCTTCTCTTTCTAATTTACAGGCACATATCTAGATTAACCATAAAATATTCCTGGGTTTAGGACACACTGTCCTCCACTGAATGCTAAGCCTGGAAAGGTTATTAACATTGAATGGGGACTGTTCTCTCAGGAGAGCTGCAGATAAAATGACCAGGGAAAGAAATAGCACAACTTCTCAAATTAGCATAATTAGTAATTATCTCTTAATAGCCCCACTTGGCTTTGGAGACTTGGCACTTGAAATTCCGCTTAAAGTTCAGTGAGGAAAAACAAATTTCACGCTGAAATGTCTCAATAACACAGCTGAGTTGCTGAGGTAATCGTCTGGTTTAGGTAAAGGAAAGGAGATGAACATATGGATAGGAAAGATCTTTGCTGTAAGCACTGTGTTTGTGTTTGCATATGTAAAGCACTCCAGGCTTAATGGTACAATTGCCACTTTCTCTGGGGGTGAGGGGAGGGCAGGGGGATGAGTGGGACTTTTCTCTCTTCTTTAGTGGAGAGAAACAGATGAAGATAATAAACTAAAATGAGCAAATCCCATTCATTTTACACTAGAATAGAGTAATTTCTTTTGCAATTCTAGCTGAAATAAAAAACCCATAGACAGGCAAGCCAAGCTGTGGATAGAAAAGCAGCCTTTATCATAGCCAGTGGCAGAACTAAAACCTTTTAAATGGGGACAGTTTTCCAACATTTAACTCAAGGTAAAACTAGATGAATAAGCACAGGGAGCCTGGTAACCCTAATTTTTTTTTTCCTTCTGTGCAATGAAACAGATGGCTCTCTTAAGATGCTTTTGGCTGGGAAAGAACAAAAGCAGAAGAATTTACCATTTTTTACACACCTAAAGCCCAGTCCTCTTTATCCTCAGGCAGAAAGCAATTTATCTGTCCATCTTGATGGAAACAAGCCTTTGTTATTAAGTAGGCACATTTTGATTTACATGTTGCACAGCTGGTTGGAAGCTTTCCACTGGGAAACACATACACAATTGATAAGTTCCTCAGCTAGTTTGAAATAGAAAAATAAGTTGTTTCACTCTGCCCTCTTTGGCGATTCATGTTGGGTGCCAACACTTTAGCAGTGGATTTATTGTGGTGGTGGTTTGGGGACCTTTGTTTTTAGTGTACGTTCGTGGTTTGGTCTGGTTTTTTGTGGGTTTTTTTTTTGGTTTTTTTTTNCAGAGTGTCAAGGCTTGCAATGGTTCATGGCACACATGGCCCCTCCTGGGGTAGAGTCAGGTGCCCTCTAGAAGAGGCACTTTTTGTTCTTCCTGCAGAGTGAAGGACCCCTTGGCTGCAGGGAAATTACTCTTTTGGTGCTGTGTCAACACATAAAATAGGAAAGATGAAGACAAACTAGTCAGAGGAGGTTGACAGCTGTTATAAAACTGATAGGCTGACACACTCATGGTCAGAGGAGGGAAGGGTTTGGCTTTGAAACTCTAATTAAGGCTGGCCAGGGTCCATTAGCTCATCTTCACTAGTAGCTTTGCAACCTCACACCCTGCATATCACCCTTTTTATACAGGCTCTAGGTGAGAAATGTGATTAAGCAAGCTGCTATACTATGTTTCCACGGCCAGTCTCTGAAAGCAATTCAAATGCCTCTATCAACCAACAAAATCCATTTCAAAATTCAGAAAGAGCATGAAAGCAAAGAGGGAGAAGGGAGAAAAGAAATGGAAGCAGATCAAAAAAGATGAAATGACATTTGAAAAGTATGGAAATGAGGAGAATATTGAGACTGAATTAATTGCAAAAAATATCCTATAAGATGCAGAAATCCAGCAGGTCTGATGTAAATATTTGCAGGCTGACAGAAAGCAGGGACATGGGCCAGTATCATGATGAAATGAACACATTTCTCCCTGTTCCTCCCAACCAGTCTTACTCCCAAATGAGCACTTGACAAATAAATTAAGCTCAAGCACCAACAGTAGAGAGAATTCAGAAGAATATTGTGATGGACACCTGAGATATCTCCTGATAGACTGCATGTGGGCAGCTGCTGAGAAGAAAATGCTACAAAAGAAATATACCCACTCCTTGACAAGCCTCTTTGTTGAGTGATTGATACGTTTCTGCTTTCCTCCTTCCCTATAATATTGGGAATGTGAGCTGCTGCTTTGAGGCCAGAGCTATTAAAAAATAATCATCTGTGAACACTAGCTTGACTTTTCTTTCCCCCCCCAAAGCATGTAGCTGTAGGTAGTGTGCTGATTTTTCTTGATACCTCAGACTGGATTTTTTAGGGCAGATTTTTCAGAACAGATCTTTTGTCATTTTGCTCTTAAATTTCATTTTAAGAAATACCGTTGAACCAGTTGGGTAGTTGCACATGTGTCTTGTTTGCTTGCAAAGCTCATTAGAAAGATAATCTTGTTAAATTCAAGAACCCTGAGCTTAATTTCTGGCTCTGCTGCTGGATTTTTTTGTGTCTGTGGCAATCTGCTTGCCTCTCCTCTGCGCTGGGTCTGCCAGGACAGACATTGTCTGAAATTGTTATTTCTAATCAATTAGTGCTGGGAGCCCTCTAGGAACCATAAAGTTATGCCTGGGATGGTGTGATCCTGATCTGATTTGGGATCTCCAGGTAGCTGTTGTAAAAGAAAGAGCAATATTCCTATGGCATTAAGTGTTATTTTTAGGCATTGCGGAAGCTGAGCGTGCAACCTGCAAGTGAACTTCCAAAGGCTACTTTTGTGACATTAGGTCTTGTCAGACAGGAATTAATTATTTGGCCTAACTCTGTGATTCTTGGCAAACCGTAGTGAGGTGGTTAAAGGGCATTTCTATTCTGCTAAAACCAATGCCAGAGAGGAATGCTCAGAAGTTCAGTCAGGACTGGACCTTTAAAATTGGACAGCGTGAAGAAGAGAAACATGCAAAAATTACCTGAGCAGAAAAATGCCTGAGGGTAATTAATTCTCTTTAAAAATGCCATTGGGTTATACTGACTTCATAGGTAGCATTTAATTGTGTCAAGCTGGTGATCTGCTGCCTTGTTCCATTTTTTTTCTTTCCCTTTCCAATTTTTGGAACCTATTTTGGCTATTTCTTGAATTGCTGGTAATTCAGAACAGAGAATGAATAAGAACATATTGTGTATTATATTTGCGTTGCTTTCAAACAGAGTTAAGCATAACCTGTATATATAGATCATGGCAAGGAAATACCAGTAATTTTCAATGGAAGAGTAAAATGGACAATCTATCAGGCCTATTCTCCTTCATTTAATAAAAGTAGGTCAATGCAGGTTTTATGCCATTCACATTAGTGTCATTCATTTTAGCTTTACTAATAAAAGTGAATGGCTGGTTGAGCATTACTGGAAGAGGATATCGGAAAAGAAATTAGAAAAAGAAAAATGGGTAAAGAAACATTACAGAAAGTAAAGTCCTGCATCATGGGGATGTTCCTATAAAATTCGTTAAACTACATCAACTCACACCCTGGTTTTGAATCTCCCATTTCTAAATTACTAAAGTACAAATGAACTGGAACATGAGAAGAAGTGTATCTTGTGTACTTGTTTAGCTTCAGATCAGCTATTAAGCACTCAAGAGATACTGACAATGGGCTTCATACAATCCTGTCATGATTCCCATTTAACTCTTGAAGTGTTTGTCAGATAGCTGAGAATGCCATGATCTGCTCTGGCCTCTGCAGTTCTACTTTAGCTGTGACTTGCTGGTTTGGTTCCTATTAATTTCCATGGCCAGTTGCCTGCCTGAGGGGATCATTAGTGGCACGAGGAATGCTGGGTGGTGATTATAAGATAAAGACAGCTATGTTATTTTATCTGCTGCTACCAGCATAAGGCTGTTTATTGAAGCAGATCAAAGAAGTATGTAAACATACATACACATGTGCACACACATAAATCCCACTGCATTTCTTTAATTTGCCTTTTAATATTAACAGTTTTTAATATTATTGCAATTTTTCATGTAGTTAAGAAACAATCACTTTAGTATTTCTGATATAGGGCCTTGGAAAGCGGTGAATGAGAAGAGAAGGAATCAAGATTCTTTTTATTTGCTTTTCAGCTTTTTATTTAAGGCATAGACTATGCTTTCATATCTTTCCTGAAAGAGTAAAAAGCTTTCAAAACCCTTCAGAAAGGGTAAGTTGTTCAGCTTCACACAAAAAAAGCACACAGACTTCCTTCATATCCTGCACCTTAAGTCACTCATTTTTTCATAGCCATTTCCTAATAATACTTGAAAGAGACCATTTTAATGTGTACCTCAAACTAGTTCATGTTAAATTCTGCATCTGTCATTACAGCATTTGAGGAACCATTATTTTTTAGTGCATTTGTTTTAGACTCTTTCCAGGGACTTGTGAATGGTCTCAGTTTCAGGTCACAGGTTCTGTTTGGGTTATAGTCTGGAATTGCTGCAGGATGTGGGAAGCCTTTTGGTGTTTTCCTCATCCCTTCAATGCCCTCCTTTCATAAACCACCCTAGGCTTCAAAAATAAAAAAAAAAAACCCAAAAGCAGTAACAAAATCAACTAACAAAACAGGTCAGCATAAGAAGATTTAAGGTATTTTAAATACTTGACCTCTAAACATTGTTTCAATACATGCCTTAGATTCAGTTTGAACCCATAAAGGCATGGCATACCTTAGGCTTTGCTATTTTTTAACTAAAGAGGAAAGCAATTCCCATTCTTTTACATTTAAAGTCAAATTCCCCACTGCATGCTGAGCTAAGGATATCTCTTCTCTGTCCCCAAGCAAAATACTGTAGTAGCAACTGGAAGCTTTATAATTAACATAAAGTGGGAGAAATGAGTTGTTTCAGGAGGTCATACTCTAGTAAGTGGAAAACTACAAGGCCCTCTGTGCATCTCACACAGTGCTAAATTCAGTTCAGGTGCTCTAGGCTGTGAGTGGTCAGCATTGAGATCACTTCTCTTAGTCTGTCATTTGCTATGAAACACAGAAAGCCACAGGCAGATGTTGAAAATAATGAGTGGCATAATTTCCTACAGGGCAGCTTTGTTGTAGAATAAGACCAGTCCCTAGGTAGAAGTCATCAGTGGCTGACCTTAGACACGGTTCAAGGTAGTACATGTACTTTATGTGAGGTACCATGAAAAGCAGAAATGATGTTTCACATGTTGAGAGATGGCAAAATTTTGGATGTACTAGAAGCTGACTAGATTCTTTTGTAAAATGGGAAAAGGCAGTCTCTGGAGGAGTACAAGTGGTATTAGACCCTGTTAGTGGTACTGTAAAAGGCATTTGAATTTATTTGACAATCAGTGAAATCAATCATTTTAATTTTACCCCTCACTATGACATTCTCTTCTAAAAATTCTTTCAATTCAGTTTTGAAGAGAAATCCCAATTTTTTTCTCTCACTTCTGAAGGAATTGTTTTATTTTACACTCACATATTTTCAGTTTGGGGTTTTTTATTTGTCAAAAGAAACAGAGAATTCAGTAGAGTTCTCTTAATCCAGTCTCTCAGTTGATTGAGTCATTCCTAAAATAACAATATTTATACATGATTTCAAGGAGGTGCCCAACCACAACCTGGTCTGCATCAAAAGAAGCATGGCCAGCAGGTCAAGGAAGGTGATTCTGCCCTTCTACTCTGCTTTCATGAGATCCCACCAGTAGTGTTATGTTCAGCTCTGGAATCCCAGCAAAAGTAAGATGTGGACCTGCTCAAGCAAATCCAGAAGAGGGTCACGAACATGATCAGGGAGCTGGAGCACCTCCTGTGTGAGGACAGGCTGAGAGAGTTGGGGTTTCTCATCCTGGAGAAGAGAAGGCTCTGAAGAAACCTTATAGCACCTTCCAGTACTTAGAGGGAGCCTTCAGAAAAGGCAGGTAGGGATTCTTTATCAGGGAACATAGTGATAGGATGAGGGATAAGAGTTTTAAACTGAGAGTGGATTCAGTTTAATTAAGAAGAAATTCTTCACTGTGAGAGTGGTGAGGCAGTGGAACAGGTTGCCCAGAGAAGCTGTGGATGCCCCATCCCTGAAGTGCTCAAGGCCAGGTTGGATGGGTCTTGGAGCAAGCTGGGACAGTGGAAGGTGTCCTCACCCATGGCAGGGGGATTGGAATGAGATGATCATTCATGTCCCTTCCAACCCAAACCATCCTATGATTCTATGATTCATTCTTTGATTCTGCCATTCAGTGTATCTCTCACATATTGTCTTGAAGGATGCACAAAGTTGTACACCAGCATTGCAGCTTGCTCCAGGTTGGCAGCTGACTGAAGAATCCTCTGTAGCCTGAAGGCCACACGTAGCTTTGGTTTCTGCAGCACTGTCTGAACCATCCAAGGCATGATGCACTTGTGCCTACACAGCATAACTCTCAAATTGCACATACCTAAGGTTAGTCAACAGTATTTTAAATGTGTATTTATCCTGATCCCTTTAAATATTTTGATAATGAGATCTATTTCTTCAGTAGTCCGTTCTTTGCTTCCCCCTGCCTTTCCCCAGACACCTCTGGTCGTGCAGAGGATTGAGTGTCATGACAGAGATGAATTGTCCTTGCATACTTAACATTTTAAACATCTCTTTAACTCCCACTGACCCCAGATGGGTTTGTGTGAGACCCTATGTATTTTGAGCTTCTAGATTTTTTGTATCCTCTTTAAAGAATGGGGGACAATAAAGCCTCAGTTTTAGAAATAATAATTTTTGAAAAGCTTGGGAGAGAGGATCAAAACCCAGAAGATGTCAGCCTAGATAATTACATTGAGGTTTTATAACCCAACAGGTTGATGCAGTCACAGTGAAATGAATCAGAACAAATAGTAGTTCAGCTTGCTGTGGCATGAGCTGCCAGTTTTCCTTCTGTCTCCCAGAGAAGAAAGAGCTGCGATCTGCTTTAAATTCTGACATCTGGTAAAGCGTAGTGATGTATGATTCGGCACACAAGCTCGTACACTGCACAGCAAAGTATGCCATTTATGAGGCTCTCTAAATATAGGGAAGCAGTTTATTTAAGTAATGCAGTAAATAACAGAGTAGATATTTTAGTTCAAGGGAACTTATAAGCCTTGAGGCTGAATTCGAGCGAGGACATTTTTATGTGGATACAGATCTTGGATTATTGAGACTATATGCCTACTTGTCTATAGTTTCTTTATTACCCAGTGATCATTACTGCCTGGCACCTTGCAAGAAATGTTCATAATTGGCTAGAGATGATGCAAGAAACAAATAAAACTCATTTAATTTGGCCTCAAAATTCTGAGCTTTCAATATAAGAACTTTCTTATGCAAATGTCATTGTGGGTCTGTGTTGCTCAAATTAGTGGGATTTAGGAATTTCAGGATCACCAAACACTTTTCCCTGTGAAATCTCAATTAATTTTTTTTTTTTTTTGCTCATTCCTTGGCCATTGGTCTTAGGACTGAGATTTAGATTCTTCAGTCCAGAGTAACACTTGCTGTGTTAGCTCAAATCTGGGAGCCAGACAGTTTAAATAGTGTACAGGGTATGCAGGAAATCTTCCCTTCCTGTATGCTGAAAGCAAGAAGGTTATGGGAATGCCAGAACCAGAAGTTACACTGAACAGCTGTGTTCAGTGACCACTGGTGGGCATGAATCAGTTCAATCCTTTGGAACATAATAACATAATTTAGTATATACACAGTCTTGCTTAAGTATTCACTGAAAGGTAGGTACTGGCAATTATAATTTTCCTGTAAGTTACCTTTGATAAAGGTATAATGATGATTAACATCTGTAAATAACTGTTCAATTCTTTATTTACCAGCAAAGCATTTGTTCAGCACACCCCAAATTCTGCATGTGTGGCACAAACAAAGGAAAGTAATAGAGATCACATTCTGAACCCCTCTCCTTTCTCCTGCAAGCTGAAGCCAGCACACGGGGGCTGTTCAGGTTTGGTCTGAGATACCCACTCTCCTTGACCTTCCATCGTGGCCCTGCTGGGGGGAGGTCCTTATTACCTCATGTGAGGTCCCAGATGCCAGCACAGAAACCCAGGTGGAGGGTGAGGTGTGTCCCTGTGCACCAGCATCCTCTGGGAGCTGCAGGATGCCCCACACCAAAGCAGCTCTGTCCTTCTGCCACTGTGACAGCCCCAGTCCTGGTGGGTTTCATGGGCAGGGAGGACACCTGCTTCTCTTCCATTTTTCTTGGGGCCACGAGGATTTAGGTGAGGAATTGATGGGATCACAGAGGAAAAGTAACCCCTGTGGGGTCTGTGGATTACATTGATTTATGTCAGTGCTGCGGTTACCCAAAATCTCATAATTTTTAAAAAGAAGATCTAACTCTCTAGTTTTACCATTAAGATATTTCAACTTTTTTTTCTTTTTACTTTACTATTTTACCACGTTTTGCTATTATTTACTATTATGCTACCATGTAGTAGGTTCGCATATGTTCATAGGCACAATCCTATTTACTCTGGAAGTTACTGCTCTCATGATTCCTGTTATTTAATACCACAGCACAGTGAGTGAGGAAAAATAATACATCTATTTCTCTTTTTTATATCAGAGTTTTACAATCCATCCAGCTGGCAAAGCCCAAAGAAGTCATTTTCCCATCGAGCATGAGCAGTTCAGAGTCTGCAGCTCACAGTGTCAGGGGACCTGGTCTCCTGTACATGACCCTGTATCCAATTATCCTTGTAACCTGGCTGCTCAGCATTTTCATTGCTGATTACAAGTTCTCCTTAGCTTGAAATTATTTTAAAAATCTGTTGGACTGGAATTAATGTTTTTTTTTATTGCCAGAAATCTTAGATCAGATGCAGAGAGTTGACTATGACCAGCTGCATACATGCATCCATAGGTGCCATAATATGCTTTATTCTTACCTGATTGCCTGTTAAAATAAATGGTACTCTGTTAATCTAAAATATGTACATTGCTAACAAGCTGTGTTGGACTGAAATTTATGGACACACACATTGTTGACTCAGAGAGCCCATGTGCATCTAAGGAAACATTTTTTAACCTTTTATTTTTAAAAGTATAGTATTTTCTATTCTATAATATTTGAAAGGTGGGAACTGGATTTATTGAGTATTACTGATAAATCATGGCTTGAAATTACTTTTAGTCCATTTGTGCTTTCAAATTTTGGGGGAAAATGTGTTTTCCTTTCAAAGAAAAGCACATTGTGACATTTATGGTGAATTGAAAAACTGGAGAAATAAGTTTCTGTCAAGAAACAGTGATCCTGTAACTGAAACAAAACATGGTATGGAGAATTAAATTATTTTTTGTTATTCGTAAGACTAGTGCAAAATTTAAAACTTTTAAACTGAACACTTACAGGTATTTCCATATTTGTAAATAGAGTTGCTTTTGTCAAATCTGTATGTTTTCAGCTGAGAAAACAAGCTCTTCATTCTACTCCATCCAAGCTAAGGTTATGTCTGCATCCTTGTTTCCCATGACACCTACAGCTCATCCAGATGTATCCAAGAGGAGCTGTTGGGGTTTTTTTGAGTATTCCTAGCAGCATGGTCCTGGTAACACAATGCTTTAACACAGCCATGAACACAGGCTGATTTACCCTTCATTTGGTTGGTTGGTTGGTTGGTTGGATTTTTGTGTCTGAGCTCTGTTCTGCTCCAAAGACTTGGGCTGCCACCTGTGATAACTAGTTTAAAAATAAATTGAGCCCATCTGTGACTGCAGTGACAGCTGTGGCACTGAGTTAACATCCACCACATTGAATATGGGATGCAGCACATGGATGGGGTGAATGCAAATACTCCTAATGGCCACAGGAGATAAAAACACAGATTGTTTCCTGAGCACCTAGCTGGCCTTTGTGCTGCAGGTAGTGCTGCATGAAGCCCTGGAAAAGCAACATCCAACTAAACTAAAGCAAGTGATGGCATCTTTCAATGCCTTGCTGAGTTTTCTCAGCCATTCCTGCATTCCAGGGGCAGTGTGGCTGCCCCAGGTGATGGAGGAAAGTGAGAGAGGTTTAACACAGTGTTGTATCCCCACTTTATCCTGCTCTTTCCAAAGAAGCTGTGGGAAAAGCACAAGGCTGGAGAAAGGAAATGCAGCCTTTGAGCTTTCCATTACCTTGCCTTTATGGCCACATAGTGCTCTGCCAAAACCATCATTAATAGCTGTGAGAAGTTCTGGCGTGTTGCAGCAAAGCAGTGGAGGCACTTTGTGCATTAGCTGCAGACTCCCATCATAACCCAAACAACATTAACTTGCTTTCAGCTTCATACAAATGAGCTGCTCATCAGCTCTGTTATTACACAAACGTGTAGCAGCTGCACTGCAGAAACAGATTGCTGGGAAAGTGCTTCAATTCAACTCTGTTATGCAACCTTCCTATCATTTTACTCAATTGATTAACTCCAATTTTACTATTAATTTAATTTCACTGTTGTCAAAGTCCTCATGTATTTTTTCATATGTTTGCATCTTTTGGTCCTGGCTGTGTCTAATACACCCTTAAATCAATTATTAAAAAGCTCTTTTAGGCCTCAACAGTCTAATATGTCATCACAGGCAGCAAGCATCCAGTAAAAAATATGTTTATAAGTATAAAACGTGCAAAGTGTAATGACATGACAACATGCCATTATTTTTTCACTGATTCAAAATTTTATTTTCTACTTCTTCTTGCTATATTCAATAAAAATTTAAGCTAGCTTGTGTAAAGCTCAGAGAGCAGTAAATAAATAAATAAATAAATAAACAAATAAATAATAAGGCTTGAAGAACTTAGAGCTGGCACCTGTGACTACAACAATTAGTTAAAGTTTGTGTCTTAGGTCTGATGCGTTCTGGATGCATGCACTCAGCAGATGAAAAACCTTGTTATTTTTCATTTGGGAATGAAATGTGAGTCAGTTCTCTGCACACTTAATTCAAATTAATTCAGGCTTACAAAACCTGTCATACTGGTCATCACTAACTAGTCTGTGGCTAAGAGAACTCTTTTTCTCTTTTCTTACTTACTTTTTTCTGTTCCTATTGCCCATCAACCACACAGTTTTACATAAGATGACACCTTCTGGAATGATTCTTCTCCATGTTCACCAGCTTGTGTGTTACACCTCCATCATCCATCCAACCTGTTGGTACCTGGCTGTTCCCTAAAGGGCAGAGTGTTTTTCTATATATTTATTTTATCCTACCAACAAACCTCAGTCTCAGAGCAACTTGACCTCCAACATCTATGGGGGAGCATTAAGATACTCACCTGAGATGCTGAGGAAGAGTCACTGCCAAGAGGCAGAGCCCTCTGCATGGAAGGGAAGGGTTGAGCTGCCTGTGGTGGGGGGCACTGGGAATGGGGGAGCTGGGTGGTCAGAAGCTGATTTGTTGCCAACATAAATATGCCATTGTGCTACTTGTGTATGTCAAGAGAGCTTTGTCTGCCTAAAGGAAACGCTGAGTCTTCTGGAAGTCACCACAGGCCAACAATGGTGTAATAGCCCATGTCATAGAGTCACAGAATCTGGTTGGAAAACACTCTTAAACATCACTGAGTTCAGCTGTTAACCTAACATTGCCAACCTAACTTGTCAAGTGATTGTGCCAACACCCTTTTGACACCTCCATTTGTTTTTGTCATGTAGTATAAGGCTAAAGAAAAGAACTTATAGTTCTTTTCTTCTGCATCAGAGTAAATGTGTCTATTTCACTTTTGCTTTTTCTGTTACAGCAGGAGACCTGTACTTAATTGCAACAGTCTCTCTGACTCTATCTCATCCAGAGGCCCTTTATTAAGTAATATGAAGGATGTTTTTATATTCAATCTGTCCTATTGAACATAATTAATGGACAGATAAGTTTGAGAGATTTTTCTGCTCTTGTTTTCTGATGGGATATGCAGCAAAATTGTCCTGCACTTAGGAGTTAATCTTGTTCTTTCACCCTTCTTGCCTTCTCTGGGGAAGAAGTTTTCCAGATGCGAGTTTTCTAGTTCCCTGACAACTCAGTGAGCATGACAGCCATGGTCTGTCTGCACAAGACCTCAGACACAGGCCTAGCTTTTCTGTTTTGTGTTATTTAATGCCTATCATGACAGATTTCTTGCATTATAATGCAATATAAATGATAATAATAAAGTATGAAGATTATTTCCTAAGTAAATCAGCAAGCAGTCAGTTCTAATACTATACTGCTATTTGTTTAACTTGTTCCGTGTAGATAAAACCACAGGTGCTCTTTTTTTTCATATGAAAGGTGACTTATCTATAAAACAAATAAGATGGGCACCAGCTGCCCAAATTGCTCTCTAATGCTGCTCAAACAGTGAGCTTTGTGTTTCCAGGAGAAAATCCGTCCTTTTTAAGTCTATAAATGGCAGCATAAGTTCACTTAGGTGCACAATAAATGTTCTGCTTAGGAAAAAAAAAATCTTTCAAATTACTGAATGGGATAAACACAGCATTTTTTTAATCAAACAGCACTAACATGGATTCTGCCATTAGGAAAGTGCTCATTTGGGGTTTCAAGTGATGAAGGTGTAGATAAAACAGGAGACTCTAAAGGGCCCAGGAATGTATCTGAGCATTACTCACATTTTGTATGAGGCATAAGTCCCTCACATCCTCTGTTCCTGTCCTGTGACCCATGTAAGAGTTCTGGAAAGCCCTTCTAACTTCATGGAGAACACAGTGGCCCAGGTGAGTGCAAAAGGAGAAGCTTCGCAATAGAACTTTTAAAATTTTGGGACTCTCTCGAGACATACAGGGATATCTTGGGAAGTTCACTCTTAGTTACTATATTGTGCTACTTTAGCCTATGGGCCATACAGACAGATACCAAATTTTAGCTTTTCTCAATCAAAAAACTGTTTCTTTTCCTTTCTAGACTACTGAATCTTGCTCTTTCTTGCCCCCTCCTCAAGCTAAGCAACAGGAGCAGATGAAATGCTGACAGAATGTCCATTGCAGAGGGCAATTTCCACTGATGGATGATATGTCTATAACAGGTGGATCATCATTCTCACTTCTGTCTTTGAAATACATTAGTAACTATTAGTCAGTGTTATCACTGGACTTGCCTTTGCAGCAGCTGCACTGCTCTGACTGCTCCACTTTGTCACTGTCTTTGCCCCTTTGCTTGCCCAGCATTTGACTTTCCGGACATTGACCTGCCTTAGCCTCCCTCTTATTGGTATAAATTGTGCTATTCTAATCCTCTGGCTTCTTTTCTCACTTCTACCACTTTCATTCTTGCTTAATTTAATATAATTCAATTTACCCAGGCACTTTTGGGTAGCCTGGATCCACTCTGTATATTGAGCACATCCAGACTGTGAGGGAGTTGTACCCAAATTCTGAATCTTCTGGCTCTTCATATTAGATGCTGAGTATCTCTTTATAGCCCTTGAAGTGGTTGTTTGTTCCTTCCTAGAGGGCTCTTTGTTACCGTAGGAAATGGTAATCAATAAGGAGGGAAAAGAAAAGGAGCTAAACAGATGCAATAAAAAAGTGATTATCCAAATACCTGAAATGAAAGCATTCAAAATCATCAACTGTCTTCACTGCTTTCATAGGCTTATATAAAATGCATGCAATATATAATATGCTAGGGTCTCATAAAGAAGAAATGACAGTAATGTCAGGTTCATTAATGTTTAGTACTTAGAACTTCAAGTGTACATGAAAACCTGTTTCCCCCCTCAACCAATAATAAAGATATAATAAGCATATGACAATTTAAAGATAAAATGAAATTGAATTTCAAAGAAATGCTGGCGAGGATGGTGAAAAAAATGGTTCTTAGAAAGCTCAGGGCATAAAATTCAACATGAATCAGGATCCTCTTCTACCCTCTTTGTCCTTGAGGATTTTGTGTTCTAGCAACTGTGGAATAGAAGCAATAGAAGTTGTACCAAAAGGATGCAACATGCTTGAAGCTTCTTCTCTCTTTGGGTTTTTCTGTTGCCTGCACTCCTAAGTAAATAGCCAGGCCACAAAGAATTAATCTTGGAGAGGTCACAAGTTCTCAAGCATTTGCCAACCAGCCTTTCAGTGTGGAGCACAGATTAAGCAACCACAATAGAGAGGGAGCCTGGTGAAATTGATCATTCAGCTTGGGAGAAATAATAATTAGCTTTACTGTAAAGCAGCTCCACAGGAATGCAGCTTCTTGAGCCTCCCTGAGGCTCCCACAGATCCCTTGGAATCTGGTTTATTTATTCCTTTTGAGATTCAACTCTTGTCTACTGCATTATGAGCATGAGATCAGCGAGTCCAGGGTGCTGACAGGCAGGGTTTGAAGGGGCCCATCCTTGTGTGGTTACCATGCAAAGGCTCGGTGCAGTTTCCTTTTCCCAGGGGTAGCCCCATACTGTGCAGTGAACAGCGAGGCAGGAAACCACCAAGGGAACCAACAGAGAGTCCCCTTTGAGCTTCTCACCTTCCCAAATCTCTCCTAGTTGTTCTACACTGCTGCACTGTTCCTGAGCATGTATTTGTGAGTGTACTGGCTGCAATGAGAAAATGTACTGACTCTCATTCCTGCAGCAGTTACTGCCTTTGGTCCTGCTGGAATAAAAAATTATTTCCTGCAAAGTCGCTTACACTTGCTGCTAACTTTATTGTAATAAACACTGACCTTTTAAAGCACTAAGCCTATAGAAGGCTAAATTATAGAGTTTACCTCCCTAGATGCTCCTTAGCTGTCATAATGAAGGAAGTTTACAGTGGGAAAGTGAATGAAGCAAGCATGTTTTTAACCATATGGTAATTATCTGCTATCTGTGCAAAAGACATAGAGTGTTGTTTACTTGATGTGAAAAGAGCATCTGAGAAAGGATTCCCTGGAGAGGGAGTGAGGGAGATTTGGCACAGTGGCTGCTCTTCAGATGGCTTGTAATAGACCCTATAAATTTGGAATATGCTATTGTTAATCAGTGGAGATTAGAGCTGCTTGGCACATAATGTTTTAGTTTTAAGGCACAGGTAAGTGTCTTCCCGAGCAGATGGGGGTTTTTTTTAAACTGTAATTGAATTATGCAAATGTATAATTGTTTGTTGAGCTTTAAAAGTAAGAATAAAGAAAAAAATGTGTAAAATTACATCCTTAGCTCTTTGCTGTCAGTAGCACTTTAAATAAGAGGGAAAAGTTACTCTGGCAGTAGAGACCAGTAAGATATAGGCTGTGTTCACTCTCCTAAAAAGTATCATTTAGTTTGAGTTCTCTTTTCCTGCTTCCAGTACCAAAGTAATACATTATTTGCTTATTAAAAGAAAAAGGGGGGAGGGGGTGAGGGGCAGGGAGGAGAAAGGAGAATTTGTCCTAACTGCAACCACACATGATTGCAAATCATTTCATTTTCAGTACATTAAGTTACCCAGAATAACTGCCAAGGCTCATTTGCACAAATGTACTTAAACTGCTTTAGCATTTTAATACTAAAAAAATTAGTTGTGAAAATCCAGCCAAATCATTTGCACTATAGTGGCTGAGTCTGATGCACACTTAGAATCCCTTACATCTGCCCTGAAGTGCACAGATTCAGCCTCAGACATTTGAAAACTTTTTTTTTTTAAACTGATGTACTAAGTGCCAGATAAGGAACTTTTATTTCATTATTTTATTTTTTTGCTTGTTGGTATTCAGCTTTAGTCATAAAACCAAACTATTTCTTTCTGTGCTGTGTGGCAAAAAATATTCACTACATGGTTAATGCTTATTTATTTTTTTATGAAATTATCTTTGTATTCAGAAGATTTCAGAACATTTCCAGGCTAAGCATGCCAGATTTAAGCAGTGAGACCTTCAAGGGGAGATTTCAGAGAGGTAAAATGAGAAGCTGAGTTGTATAGACTTAATGAGCTTAGAAATAAAGATATAGGAAATATAAAGAAACAGAATAAATCATAAAAGAATATCCAGAAAATGGTGTGATCCTTGGAGAAGAAATGAATGAGCATGGACAAGAAGGGTTTAAGAGCAGAAATCTGGGAAAACTATGGGGAAGCAGGATCATGTGATCTGCATGTCCAAAGGCAGCAGCAAGGAAAAACACAGCCAAAATAAAAAGACCTTTTCCACTCCGTGCTGTCCTTCAGCAGCTCTTGAAGATGTAGCATGTTTGCCTTAAAGTCCTTACTTGTATGAGAAGTCCTTTGATAGCTGTCAGACTTCCAGTTGTGTTAGTCACTTGACTAGGTATTTCAAGGAGCAAGTCCTTAAGGTATAAATTTTTCATGGCAATTTTTCAAACCAGGCTCTAAAGCCCAGTGCACATTTATGGTACCATTAAATGAAAAACAATAATATATGATATAGCCTGAATATTATACTTAATGAGCTATATTTTCTTTTAAAATAAGGTTACAGACTATAACCAGAACATTATGCTGCCATAAATTTCACGAGACTTTTTTCTAAACACCTAAGTCTATAAAAGTCAATGACTCACAGAGTAGACATAATCTAAGGGAAACTTTGACCTTTTGCATAATAAGAAGCCTTCCAGCCTGTCGT
>VZTT01069795.1:17271-38319 GCA_013400855.1 Buphagus erythrorhynchus
CGGGGGCTTTGTCCCCGCCCGGGGCTCTGTCCCCGCCCGGGGCTCTGTCCCCGCCCGGGGCTTTCCCGCGGGCGGGGGGAGGGAAGGAGCGAAGGGAGGATCGGCTCTTGCCCCGCGGTGCCGACGGTGCGCCGAGAGCTGAGGCTGCGGCGGGGGTCTCGTGGATTAAAAAGAGGAAAATCTCTTTATAAAGGAGGAGGGTTCAGTGGGGTGAGAGGACCGCGTCCGTCAGAGCTGGGGGGAGGAAGGGGGAAAGACGTCAGAGTGATAGGGGACGTTGGGGGGAAGCAAGGATGACTCAAGGGAGACTGATTGTCGTGTCATGGCAGGGAAGCAGGGTTAGGAAGTGAAATTGAGGTGAGAAGACAAAAGGGAGTGAGGGGAGGCAGGAAGGAACAGGTTCATATCGAACCAACGGGAAAGAGGAAGAAAAGAAAGGGCTGATCTAAAAAGACATATTGAAAAGACCTATGGAGAAAGGGAAGAGAGCAGAAGTAGGGGGAGGGAAGGTGAGCTCTGTGCTCCCCTTACCGTCCCTGGCAGCCTTTCCTTGCCAGCCCTGGGCCTAGCACTGGGCAAGCACCAAGCCAAGGTATGTCTATGAAAGGCTGATCTGGACCATCTTTTGCCACGCCTCCCTTCCAAACCTGGTTGAACATACGTTGGCCTTTCCCAGATGTGGGACAGCTAGTTCTTTGGGAGAACTCCTTTTTTTTTTGCTGTCCCTCTTATAAACCTTACCTGCAGAGCTACAGTCATACTTTCTACTTTTCTTACATACTACAGTCATACAAGCTTTCCTGTGCTTGCACTTTTGCTGTCTGTCTCCAGACAATGCTGGACAGTGGGTTTCTAAGTGCTGAGAATAAGGGTACATGTGCAAAGAGGACCCACATATGCCCTTGCCCCAGTTTTGACAAAAGGAAGACCATGGTGAACTGTGGCATTCTCTGTCAGCTCTTGAGAGGCAGTTAACATGGACCATTGGCAAGTTGAAAAGTAGAAATAAAAAGCCCACAGGAGTACAGAACTGCTATTGGCAAAAGAACTAACTTGAAGCAGAAAATCTGAAATCATCCTAGATTCAAGAGGAAAACTGCAATATGGGAAGATGTAAAATCAGAGAGGAGAAAGGTGGCAATTGATAAAAGCTCTGTCCACTGCAAAGAACAACCCAAGGACTGGCACTTTCCTGCATATTTGCCAACTGCCTGGCCAGCTTGGCTAGCAGAGCAGCTTTGTCTGCCTGCTCACGAACTGCTGAGCACATCACACCACGTTAGCCCCAGCCATTTATTATGTGCCTCACGGGCAATAAATTATGATTGTGCACTCATAAATTGATTGTGTGCATAAGACTGCTTTCTGGTCTGGCCTCAGTTGAGAAACCCAAATAAAAGTGGCAAATAATTAAAGGTTAGAAATGTTACTATTTTTATCTGCCAGACTTATGGGTTGTTCAGTTATTCTACTGGTGTAATGCTTGCCTTGGGAGTGTGCAGTAAAAACCTCCTCCCAGTAGTAGGCAGCTGAGACATATTTTAGACACAGGTGAGCATCAAGGCATCACCTAAACAAATACTGCCATGGAGGAAACACAAATAGATATTTAAAGGTATTTTATATATATATATGTATATNGTCATGACAATGCAAAGCATGGCTCAAGCCTGTCTTAGGCAAATTAAAATAATATTAACCAATGGGGAAAAAAAAATCCTTTCTGAAATTAAATCCCAACTCTGATCTTCAATGAAGACTATAACAAATTTCTTTTTTGCTTAGAGGGTTATATGAATACTTTTTTGTGGAACTGGAATGGGAAAACTATTTTTTATTTTAATTATTTCTATAAAATAATTAATTTAAATAAATTATATTTAAATGAAACTAATTAAAACAAATCCTAAACACTTATTATTTTTAATTTATGTAGACTCTTGTGACAAGTTTTGTCTCTTGGATGCTCTAGAATGATTTGCAACCATTCACCCAATGAATCAACTCTGTCCAAGTTTTGCCTTACATGTCTACTTTACTCTTGTAGTTACTTAACTACCAGCAAGTTAAATTACACATCCTCCCATGAGATTTCCATTTAAGCTCTAGGTTCCTTTAGTTAATATGGCTTTGGGCTTTGAAACTGCCTTCACCTGGATGTAGCTGAGAAGGACTGAGGCAATTATTTTAGTGAATATTAGTTGATTTAATAATTTGCTATCCCTTCTTTTCTCATCTATTACTCTATCAGGTGGATTTCTAGTACTTTCTTTTGGGAAAGGACTGTGCTATGCTGGATCCCTGTGTGCCTTCTGCCAGCTGCACCCAGCAGCATCCATCAGCCCCACCCCACAGAGCTCATTTCTCATGATATGTGAGGGTGTGCACAAATGAGTACAGCAAATTTTATGTCCCTTGGGAAAAGATGTGCTTTGGTGCTAGAGATATTTCATGCAACTGCAAGACTGATTCCATATGAGCCCTGACCACATTTCCAAAGAGAATTCCTTCTGCTGTCGAAACACTTAGAACTGAGGTCATCTCTTCCAGGAAAAGAGGCAATACATTGGTAGTTTTTTGTCTTCTAAAGCAATTGCACTACATCTAAACATAACTTTCTTTTTAAAAAGAACATAGCTTGAAAATATGCTGTTTGAAAAGAAATCCTGAAACTTAGTTTTATTTATATTTAAGAAAGGACACGCTTTCTAGCACACTTACTAGGAAGGTGTCCCTGCCCATGGCAGGGGGATTAGAACTAAATGATCTTTAAGGTCCATTCCAACTCAAACCATTCTACAATTTTATGAAAGTTGTCACCGACTCCTGCTTTTAATCACATTTTTTGTTACACCTATTAAGGAGTGTTTAATGGAAACAACATAAGTTAGCTTTCTTGTACAATATCTGTCTTCTAAGCAAAGATGTTACAATATTACAGAGATTTATTGAGCCCACATATGGTTATTTGGACTCTCTCTTGGTAATAGCACAGATTTTTGCATTTTTAAATCTATATCCATCACTGAAACTTTTTTGGGAAAAAGTCACTCTGGATACAACTAACTGAGCTGATAAAAAAACGCTTTTTTTAAAGGGAAAATTAGGCTAAACAGTCACCCAGTTTTGTTTTGTTTTTTAATGCTTCCTTCTAGTTGGTGTCTTAGAGGAGTTTAAATAATAGGAAATGTGAGGGACAGAAACAGAAGTCTACTGCCAGTAAACCATTATGTGGAGGACTGTAATTCACAGTATAGAAGAAGTCACAGGTTTAAGTCGTGATGTAGGATATCTAAACAATAAATATCTATATGGCTATATAAATTTTTGAGGCAAAATTCTAATTTCTCATAGACTTCTATGTTTAAAATTTTCATGGTGTAATTATGCATTTTATGATTTTGGATTACAGAGTAACTTAAAAACACTATTATTCTTAAGAAAAACAAACAACAACAACAACAAAAAAACTAACCCCAGGGTTTTGAGCTGTGTTCCCTTAATAAAAAATCTTTTACTGCAGCTTAGTTTAAGGCCTGTATTTAGAGTTTTCCTGACACTTACAGAAAGGTTTATGTAGAATTATTCTAAAAAAAGAGCCTCTCCGTCTTGTGATTTTTGGGGTAGTATCCATCTTAGATTCCTTACACAGTTTCTTGATTAACCATGGAGTTCTCAAAGAAATTTTACATCCATTTGCTTAGTGGCTCACAAAAACCCCACCTGGATGAGAACTCTTTTGGAAGATATATTTGATGGTTATTTGCAGTACCTGGTTACCTTGCTGGGAAGATACAGCTGCAGTTCTGAGCTTTTAGGATTCCAGAGAGTGTAGATCACTGATATGACTCTTTCGATAGTAAACTGGATAAAGTGTTAAAGAAACAGACTTTTTTTGTACTGTGACAAATGCTATGTGATATATTTTTTAATACTATGCTATAGTTCCAGACAGTTTTTAGTATAAAACAAACAAGCAAAACAAAACAAAAAATTATAAGAATCTAAAGTTTATTACTTTAAAACATAAGAGTAGCAGAGTTAAAACTTTGTGTGAAATCTTAATGCCCTCTTGTCCATGTACTTTCTGAGTCTTTAACTGCATAATCACATACTAATTTTTCTTTGAGATGCCTGTCTCTTCCAATACCAGTTAATCTTCACTATTTCTTTTTTATTTCACATTAACCATGTGGCCTTACAAGTACACTTCATTTAAACTTTGCAATGGAAATAAAATTGTGGTTTTCTACAGGTTTCTGTGGTGCAAAGAATTAATGCTTCAAAAATACAGATAATTTTATCTACAGAGCACACTAAGGGAATATGTGAGACATTTGTATAGATTTATGTATTTAAAAGATATTTATAAATTTAAAAGATGGGTCCAGTCCATTTCTGTTGCTGCTTTATGCAAATCTCAGAAGCAACTAATGTTTTGTTTTGCTTTGTTTTTTTTCGGAAGTTCTGAAGAAAAGAAAATCAATATTCAATCTAAGTCAGACATCTGGCATGAAAAATTTCAGCTTGTAGTCTGGTGCCTGGCAAAGTTGTATGCAATTACAAGTAAGCCTTTTATTGTCAGAAATTTCAGGCAACCTGAACTGAATTAGATTTTGAATACCTGTTGTAAGAAAGCTGTCATTAAAAAATTGAACTTAAGGGATTGAAAGAGAAAATAGAGCATGTTAGATTTTTTCTTTCTCTGAAATTATTGCATTTTTCATGTTTTACTTTGTAAATAAGAGCAAATCAGATCGAAGATATACTGCTCTATGGTGAACTCCTATATTTGAATTATATTGATTAAAATGAAGAAAGTAAGGAAGTTGTGCATTATCATAATTACTGAATACTGATATTCCCAGTTGTTTCCAGAAGCCAGTGACATCAAAGCTCCATTGCAATAAGTGCTAAGCAAATGTATTGTAAAGTGAAGATCCTGATGCAGAAGCTGCTTATTTTCCCTTATTTCTTCCTGCATTGCTGATCAGCATCACTGAACAACATGAGAAATAAGCAAAATAACTGTAAAAAAATAAAACTAGAATTCAAACTATGGGTTCTTAATATAAGACATAATGCTAAATATCTGTTTGGCAAGCTATTCAAAAGGAATGCATGTCATTATTTTGATTTTTTAAAAAAATACAGTGAGTTAAAGGGGAATAGATAAACCAGAGGCCCACCTTTGTCTGAGTACCATGAACCTAATGAGATCAAGTTGATTGAAATGCTTATTGGATTTCTGGGGAAATCTGTCCCTGAGCAATACATCTGTCTGAATGGAGACCCACCACTCATCAAGCTCACAGCAAAGGACCTTTGAACTGGTGAGCAGTTGGCACAGGAACACCCTCAGCTATGGGCTAGTATTTCTACCATTTATAATTCACCTTGTATGACGACTTACAGTGTGTCAATGACCAATCATAAAGAAAGAAGCAACATGCCTACATGAGCATTATGATCTTGAAAACACATTAGTGATTTTCATCCACACAGGAAACAGAAAACCAAGTAAACCCCAAAGCAGAAAGAGAAGTGTGGTGAGTGGATGCTGCCAGTGCTTGACCCCAGCAAATGAAGTCACACAGTCATGAGCCAACTGAGGCACAACAGGTCACAAGTCTGTTTGCAGATCTTGGAGACAATCAAGTCTCATATCACAAGAGATCCCGGAGCAAAAGGAGAAAGCAAAGGAAGGAGAGAAGTTTCTGAACCACTTTTGGAGCCATTACTGACGATATGAACATTCTGAAACCATGGTGAAGATGGCTTGTAGTGAGTTTGGGTTTGAACTGAAAAGGATCAAGAAAAATGAAGATGAGTTTAATCCATGCTTGGCTGTTTTTCACATTTTGTTACTTGGCCCTGCATTGCCAGTCATGAGAGCTTGATGTTAACCTGTCTGGATTCAAGTGGTGCATTATTTAGGAGAAAATTTTCTGTTGTGGTATTGGAAAAAAAAAAGTAGAAACTGAGAAAGCATTTCAGGAGCTTTAAGTTTTCAAACTTAGCTTAGGAAGGACTTTTTTTTTTCTATGGTGACAGCATGGAAGAAGCCTTTACAACAGCAGTTTCAGAAGAGTTTAGAAAATTGTGCTTCTGTACCTCCACAAGAAATCCTGCTCTACCCAGCATTATGCTGCTTTGAACTTTGTTCTGATAGGACTTCTGTCTTTAGAGGAAACCTCTAAAGAATTTTGTAAACCCTTTGATGACTGCTTCTTTCTCATGATGAATTTCAGATGAATAACATAATATTTATAGATCCATGGATACCACCATCTACTATGAAATTAGAAAGAAAATGGAATTAAAAAAACAAACAAACAAACAAAAAAACCCCAAAAAACACAACAAAACAAATAAACAAACAAAAAACAACTAAAAAACAACCAAATAGTAAAAATCTTAAGCACTAAACTAAACCATACAGAAACTAAATTTTGTTAACTATGATCCAAAGATACTATATGATCTTTGCTTTATATGTTACTACTATTAGTAGGTATGGTGCTCATGTTCTTATGACAAACATGATTTTCAGTGCATAATTTTGACCAAATGGGAACTGACAAGAATAATTGAAAAAAAACCCATGGTGATTAAACCATGGCAATTTCCTTGGAAATACCTAGTGAGAACAATGTGAAAAATTGGCCTTCCAGGTATTGCTATCTGTAGCTGATCCCAAGCATTAAAAATTCATTTTCTCTGTAGCACTGGGTAAATTGGTTTATCAAAAACTGATACTCTTTGGACTCAGCTCCTCTTCACTCATGTCCATATATTTTGCCTAAACAATAAATGATTTCTCAAGGAAAAAATCTTGAAAAAATGACTGGATTTTGTGAGGATTTTAAAATTAGAGAAATCAGACTTAAAAAAAAAATTAAAGAACTAGTTTTTGAGTAGTTTAGCTGAAATATCCACACAAGTTCGATGACCCTATTTGGGCAATGAATTAGTCTGTTGCTATGTGCATGATCTGTAAAAACAGAAAAGTTGAAACTTTTCTACTTGTCAGTCAACTGCAAATCTCAAGAAAGAAGAGAAATGTATCTGCTTTAAACTAGTTTTTAACAGAACTCTTGTCAGAACAATTCCTAGATCTCCTGTATAATATTTACAGAAACTTAATTAAAGTCTACGTCTGCTTAGCTTATTGTGAAACCTCATAAAATGTAATTTAAATTAACATGTTCTTTTTCCCTAATGAAAGTTAAGTTCATTTTAATAAAATTTAAGCATATATAGTCAGCCATTGACAGGGAGAAACCCACTAAACCATGATATTACCATGCTTGTTCATGCTTCTGAGGTTTTCAGAGTAAGCATGATACCGGCCTTCTACAGAGCTTTTAATTTCTATTTTTAAAATTGACCAGTGTCTCTTCAAACATTCATCTCAGTTCACTTACTCCACTGCTCCATTCCTTCAAGAAAATTAAAGTCTGTACCTACATACTGATGTCTTAAATAACACAAACAAGACACAGTGCACAGGTGAACAGAGGAAAACCAAACACGGAAATCCCTCCTGTGAAAGCCAGTAATATTTAAAAAAGCATCACTTTTTTAGACAATAAGCTGCATACAGCTATTAGGGCACAGATATTTCAGAGCTGCTTCTTAATTCTGTGATCTAATTTATAAGCGATCTACAAGAAATGTAATTTTGTATTTTCAAATTAAATAATGTCTAAATAAAAATAGAAAATGTATTATTTCTCTACTGTTAAGTCAGAGAGATTGAAATAGCATTTGCAGCCAAATTGAAAGCAAATGGTAAAATTATTCTGATTTTATCACCTTTGAAGTAATTCCTCTCGTCAATGTCAACTGATAGGAGGTGATTTTAAAAGAACATGTACTGCTACCAGGAATTTGAAAACAGTGCTTGTAATTAGTGTGGGAAAATGGTATCATAGTAGATGTATCCTTGGAGGAACATGAAGGAAATGTGTGTGGATTTTCTGGTTTAGTCATAATCTTAGACTAATTCAGGAGTTTATAAAGCTAATGTTTAAGTGAAACTGTATGGTAGTTAAATCTCATTAAACTTTTCCTGAATATATGTAAAATTGTCAAGTTAGAAAACCTTCACATTTAATGATGAGGTTCACAAAGTCAATACTTCTGACCTGAAATAATGTCCAGTTTCACCAGGACATTAGTGACACAAGTCATTTCTAGTCACAAGTTATTATTTTATGAGTGGTTTCAAACTTCATGGGAGAGGTAGATTTTTTTTTTTTTTTTATTTTACTAATGCACATTCAGAAATGTTATTGAACACAATACTGTAATACTTAGTTGAAGGTGACTGGAATATTTTTTATTGTTTTAAAACAAGTTTTAATTAATGGGATTAAAAAAGTACCTCCAATTTCAAGAAAAGCTTCCTTTTGAAGCAGTTTCAAATTGTTTGGAACAGAAAGGGAAGACAAGTGTGTTAACAGGATAATCTGGACTTATTTAAAAATAAAATATAAGCATATATATCTCAGTTCAAGGGATTCAATTGTTTGGGCATTTTGTAGCACTTGTGCACAGATGTATCTGATACAAGGCATTGTTCTTTCTTGTGTTTATCACTTTGTCATTTGTTTCAGTCAGTGCTGCTTAGATACAAATATCTTGTTTACAGTATCTATTTAAAACAGAGTTTTAATATTTATATGTTTAATAGTTTATATGTCCATTGCTATCACTGTTTAGTGACTGCATCACTACGTAGCAGTTTGGCTCTACTTTCAGTTACTCAAGTTCTCCTATGGGTAACTAAATGCTCATGATAATCCTGTGGATTTCAGTGGTTCCACAAATAGATTTACAAACTTACTTAACTCTGAATCTCAGTACCTACAGATACATTGAAACAGATCAGTCAAAGCTGAAAAATTCTTTCACTGAGAAGTTCTTGACTGTGGACAAAAATGTCTTACCTCCTCTTTCATTTAAGAATGCTTTTGTGCAAACTCCACCTTTTTGTTTCTGTGTTTCTCTGATCTGAGTATATATTTAAAATGCAGTAAGAAAGCTTTTGGCACACAAATCTATATTGATAAAATTACAAATAATATCTTGTATCTTCTCTATATCAGTAAGTGTATAATCCCAATTCAAAGAGGTTACTTCAGGGTCTGACAGAATTACTGTAACTGACTTCAGTGAAACTTGTATCAGTATGTAAAAAAATGGTGAATTATAGAAACAAAATGGAGTCCTCAAATGCCATGGATTTGTTACAGAACTCTTGGTCTCCAAAGCAGAGTGTAAATAAGCAAAGTATTCCCATTCTGAGACAGACAATGCTTGATAAAAGAGCATCTGATCACAGAAAGAAGGATTTTGAAAGTAGAGCTTGAGTTTAGAATGGCCAATGTTGACCAGAAAACCTTGCACCTAGCACTAATTCTTGGCCTCTTGGTGCTTTTGGCAAGGCACCCGAGGTTCTCTGTGTGTCAAAAACCCACACTTCATCATCATAGTTGTGGCCAGTTGCTAATCTTGATGTGTTCAAGAAATGGAGAATGTGACCTTTCAGGATCTGTGGTTCCTGCAGACCTGGGTCAGAGCAGGTCAAGAAAAAAGGAAGCTTGCATAGCTAAATCAGTCTTTGAATCTGTTAAAGGCTTAAGTATCTGGCTTAAAATACATGAATGTTACTAGAGCTCTGCTGATATTGATGCTTTCCATACAATATTCTTTAGCAGTTTTGATTAATTCCATTTTTAATAAGAACAATTACTTCTATTGTTTTATTTATGAAGAAAAAAAAAGAAAGAAATAACTGAGCTCACTAACTGATCCGTAAGGTATTAGTTCTTTAATACATGTGGGAAGCAAATGTAAATATCCCAAAAGCTGGCATTTTTCTATTATTTGTTGCTCATTGAATTGAAACTGGGAAAAACTGATATTAAAAATTGGAGGAACTTGTGACAATTCCATAGATGCATTTCACCCTGGGAATTTGCTAAAAAATGTGCCTTAGAGTATGATTTTGGAAAGGGTTCATAAATTAGCTGAGGTGAAAAATTAAAAAATAAGAAAAGGAAAGAAGCTAGGCTCCATTACCCAGTACTCTAGCAGATTTATTGGGAAGTCACCCTTTCAGCTAGTGTTTTTATAACTTAAACAAATTACCAGTAAACATCATATTTGTGTGTTACTTTTCATGAGAGCAATGTTTCAAAGCCATTCATTACTTATTGCACACTCGGTGATATACAGGCTATCCATCCAGCTGTTAGAAGTAATGAGAACCAAAAAAAGACCTTGTGGGCTTCAGCTGAAGATTGCAAACCTGGAGTAACTTTCAAACAATACAAAAGGAAGGGATTTACCTATGAAACGGATGAAACTTATATCAGTGAATGAGAGCCTCTTCTGAAATTCAGCAGCCTTTCCTGCTTGCCTCCTGACTCTGACTTAGTGCTTCAAAAGAGTGCCTTGTGTTTATGGACTGGCTTAACCAGTATTTTTGGTTATGTACTGGTTTAAATGGTCTCTCCCTCTCTTCTTAGAGTAATAAATCTATCAACACATGGGGGGAAAAAAAAAAGTCAAAGGCACATGCTTCTCTTTTATCATTAATCTTCTTTTCTTTTCTTTTCTTTTCTTTTCTTTTCTTTTCTTTTCTTTTCTTTTCTTTTCTTTTCTTTTCTTTTCTTTTCCTCTTCTCTTCTCTTCTCTTCTTTCTTTTCTTTTCTTTTCTTTTCTTTTCTTTTCTTTTCTTTTCTTTTCTTTTCTTTTCTTTTCTTTCTCTTCTCTTCTCTTCTCTTCTCTTCTCTTCTCTTCTCTTCTCTTCTCTTCTCTCTCTTCTTTTCTCTTCCTTTCTCTTTTCTTATTTTTTCTTCATGTTTTTTGTCATTTATAGACTGTTTGTGTGCTTTTATTCCAAGAAATATTAACTGGTACAAAGAATTATGATAATATCCATAATAACAGTATAATTACTAAACGGCTGCTTATTTTAAATTCTTATGTGTATAAAAGTTATTATAGATTCATTAAATTAATTTACAGTAAAATTCTCACAGTGAAATTTGCACCAAATTTTCACTGGCTTTCCAGTAAAACTATTATTTTTGCTTTTGTTTCGTTGCTCCCCGCCACTCTCTCTTGCATTTTCGGCAGGTCGGAACCCGGCCGGCTCCGGCGGGGATCAGCACCATGGACAGAAGCGCTCTGAGTCCGCACCCGGGACCCGTCCGCGGGAATGTCTAAAGCCAACCAAAGGTCTGAGTGTGATTGCCTGAAACACCTCTGAGCCTCCAGCAGAGCCTGCCAGTGGTGTCATAGATCAGTTTCGATCACCCGAACAACTGGGAGCAAGAAGGGAAAGATTATGGTGTGTGAAGGTCTCATAAGTTCCAAGACCTTAGAAAACACTGCAATGAAAAACGGAGTAAATCATCCTTTGCCAGCTAAGTAAACTACTTTGGCACTGTTAACTCTTTGATGTAAGGACTGTATTTTTCTTTTTGTTTGTTTTGGGTGCTTTGTGGGTTTTATTTGTTTGTTTTTATAATGTCAGGCATATTGCAGATACTCTTAAAACATAATAAGGGACTCATCTTTGGAAACAGTGGTCTAAGCAATATGATGCCCCTACTTGTTAAGTAGCGATCATTAAATTACTATGGACTAAATAGCTTCTAGTCAAATATACAGATTATTTTGTTCTCTTCCTCCCTTCCAGTGGAGAAAATGGACAGTGGACAGTCTCACTGGAAGGGAGACTGTTGTGTCCAGGGACACACACAAGGGACTTCCACACAACAGATATGTGAAAGCATATGGGGTATATGACACTGCATTTATTAAAAAAGCCCCCCAAAACCCACCAAAATCCTGTTAAAGATTTTAATTTCTCTCTATTCTGATCTAAGTCAAGAATGACTTAGACAATAATTAATTTATCTGTTACGTGAGTTGAAAACCTGTACCAAACCCAGGTACTGTGGTGGCAATAGATAGTGTCTGTGGTTCAACTGTACCAATCTTAACAAAAAATATGAAACCTTCTTACCTAACTTCAGGGACATCTTCATATGACTTAGTCATTCCAGACTCCCTTCATGGTGTGTGTGCTTACTTGAAGTGAAAGGTGCAGGTCACCTGAATCTTTGAAGACATTTGCTAAGGACAAGGCAAACTGTAGTCTTATTTTTTTTCTAGTGGCTAAAGGGGATCCCTGGGCAAACAGCTTCAGAAGTAGACTTATCCACTGCAGATGCCTGTTTTTATCCAGACAAAGCCCTCAAATGCTGACACGAAGCAGTGTGCAAGCAACTGGGCAAGCATCAAGAATGTCTTTTGGAGGATTAAATATCGAGGGGTGGGAAGGCTTCTCGGTAGCTCCACACATCTCATCATTTGCCTGGAGGATATGCCATCAGATGATAGATAGTACCTGACTTGTTCAAACACTTCTACTCTTACTGAAATACAGCCAAATGACAAAATCCGCAGATTAAACTTCCTCTGCATGCATTTTATATCTGAAATATAAGCTCTGCCAAGAGTATTACATATGAGAACCATAACTGATTTAACTTTGCATTCTCCTCACTGTCTTGGATGCTGGTTATACTTCTTTAGTTTATTTCATTTTTCAACATCCCTTCCATTAAATATTTCACCAAAAAAAAGTAAAATTACTCAAAGATATGCCAAAAGCAGAAAATATGTTTTAATTCAAATGCCTTTTTGTTTATATATATTTTTTTGGGTATGTAATATTGACACAGAGTGAATATAATATTGAAATGGAGTGAGAGGTGAAGATAAAATTTACATTACAGGATCAGGTAAATAAAAGAAAAGTATATAACACTCCTTCTTTTTTATCTGGGGTCTGCTCTGAATGAAACCTCTTGTTCCTATCAGTCCAATGAAAATCAAATGCAGAAGAAATTAATGCAGTTTTGTCCTCTTGAGTCTGCAAATAGCTGAAGCAACAGTTCTGCTTCAGGAAATAGGAAGGATACTCTTAACTCAACCAGAGTTGGATGACTGATAATGACTGGAGGGAAGGCTGAAAATGTGCTACACAATTTTAGGCACCTTATAGATCTACTTGAGTCAAAAGTTGAGTTTTCCCTAGACTCCACAGCCAAGGAAGAGGGATATTTTCTTTTGGACATGAACTGGAGCATGTACTCCCTGTCCTACTCACTTTTCTGGGAAATTCTCTATTATTAAGCTCTTTCTATAGGCACTTTTCACTTACTGCCAGAGTTATATGGTATTGTCTCATTTTCAGCCTCTGCGCCTCTCCATCCATGTTAGTGAATGAAAAATTATCTTAATAGATTACAATGAGATGTTTATCCAAGAGTTCAAAGCCATTCTCTGAACTCCTTGTATGCCAGAAAGGAAGCCATGCAATTTCTACAGCTTTCAGCTTTCCTTCTCGTTTGTAGTGCCAGAGTGGTAGACAATTTAGTTATATATGTGGTATGCATGGAACTGGAAAACTGTGGATAATAACACAAAGTACAAGAAACACTGATTTTTAAAATTTATTTCCTTTTTTTTTTGGGCTTTTTTTTTATTTAGGGCTGCAGTCCAGAACACACCCTCGCAGCTCAAGAGGGTCCTCAGTAAAGTCTATTGCAAACAAATTTGGGTTTTCAGGAATAAAGTGGCAGTACAATTGTAAATAATAATTTTTAAAGCGTCAAAGAAGTGGGAATGGAATGATTTTTTACACTTTCTGTAACTTTCTTTGCGCTTAATGGTAACTAAAAATACGGTTTTGCTTTATCTTTATTTATCTTTAATTTATTTTTTATACCAAAGACAAACACAATCTTAGCATTTTCAGATTCAAATAAAGTGAGACTGTGATACTGAACCACTGAAGTACGACCCCATGGGAAAAGAAAATAAATGGATCTAACCATGGCCACAACAATTTTTGGGAAAGAAAAAGACTTTTGGAAAGCAAAAACACTGTCAGCAAGTAAATTATTTCGTATGAATCAGACGCTGACTTCAGTTCTCTGTCCCTCTCCCCACAGTTTTTCCCCTTCTTCATCACAAAGGGCTACATGGAAAGTGTGTCTCATTGTTAAATGATCTGAGAAAGGCAGAAAAGGGGAAAGGACAAGATCATTTCACTTGTATAGATGAGCAGACAGAAAAACAAGAACAAGGCAATCAATTGAGCAAACAGAGACTAGACTGTGGCAGTAACACAAATGATCGTCTTTCTCAAAATCTGAGGCACAAATAAATTTGTAGGGGAGATATTAATCATGACATGATTCTTAACAAATAGGTTTGCTTATAGAAGGACTTTTATTCATGCCTATAAAATACTAAAATACTTAACAAAATCAATAGTCTTTTTTCTCTGCATAAATCTGATCAGACCCCTTTTTTCTCATTTAATTACAATTTAAGACTAGATCTCCCACTACTCTAAATCACCAAGTAATATTTCCAAGTAATTCGTGGTACTTTGTTGATGTGCATTACCTGAAGTTTGGGTTCTTTGTAGTGATGGTGAAGGTATGAAAATAAAGTATGGTGTTGAAAACCTATTTCTGTTCAAGCTATGAACACAACCTAGGAAATGCAAATGTTCCTGCAGCACGTGAAGATATCAGGAGCAAGTACCCAGCACCTAAGAAAGCATATAAAAATTGTAGTGTATTCTTGTTTGTAACGGGATATTTACAAGAAGTCATTCCAAGATACAGTCATTTAGACTGTATTCCATTCCAGTTTAGCCTTTAGCTTCTGAATTTGAAGGATTTCTCTTAACAACAACAAGAACAACAACAGAACTTTCACATGTATCTCTTAGATTTGGTTTTTTCAGTGGATNAGCTGATCACCTAATTCCTTTACAATCTGGATATTTCCAGATTGTACAATCTGGATTGTACAATCTGGAAACTGCTCTGAATAGGAAATCTTCAAAAGTGGCTTTTGAGTTTGAGTTTCTGGCATCCATAGGTTTAAAAATTCATAGAATGGTTTAGGTTGGAAGGGACCATGTAGATCCTTTAGTTCCAACCCTCCTGCCATGGGCAGGGACACATTCCACTAGACCAGGCTGCTCAATGCCCCATCCAACTTCACTTTGAACACTTCCAGGGATGGAGCATCTGCAGCTTCTCTGGGCAACCTGTTCCAGTGTCTCACCACACGCTGAGTAAAGAATATTCTAACATCTAATCTAAACCTCTCTTCTACTATGATCCATCTCCCCTGGGTAATCCCATGTTTAAAAAGAAGGAGCTAATGAGAAATATTGTAATGTAGATTTTAGAGAAATTTTGACAAGAAAGGATGGCAAGTTCAGCCGAAAGCTTGTTTTAAATTTAAAAAATCACTTTGGACTCTTGAGCTTTTTAGCATCTTTTCCTTTCTAAAGGCATTTTATTCTGGAAAGCTGAACACACTCCCATTAGCAATATGTTCAGTCAAGAGCATCTGGGGAAATATATTTGTTGTATTAAAAAACCCACATAAATATTCCCACATTTGCTGTGTGGGATAGCACATAGCAGCTGTATTGTAAAACCTCATGCTTTGCAGAACACAGTCCATCAGAAGAGATGTGTTTTTGGTTCATCTGAGAGAGAGATGACTATAAATCACCAGGTGGTAATAGGAATTGTCAGGAAAAGCTCTGCTCAGCAGCACAGGAATGAAGGCACAGAGGAGGGTTTGGTGGGAGGGAATCATCCCTGCCTTCCTGTCACTCCTTCCCTGTGTCCCCACAGCCATATGCTCCCAATTTTAATTTCCCATCCCAGGCAGGAAAGCTTCCCTCTGTCTTCATTTAATCAGCCTTAAATGCCTTTACCTCATTTAACCCACCTTTGCCTCAAACAGAAGAGGTCCCCATCTCTTTCCTACCACCCCTTTCCCTAAGCAGGCTGCCGAGATGCTTTATTTACTGGCACCCCATTTGAGGGCTGCCTGTCTACTAATAGGTGTGATCTCATATCCCCAAAAATCCTTGCTGCTTTTCTGTCAGGGACATACAATTCTCATCATGGGTGAGAATTAATGTCTCAGTGTTATAAAATGAATCCCTAATGAAGGTTCAGACGTTGGAGATTGTCAGAAGCACAAGTGGATAGTGTGTGACACTGGAACTGATTGTATATGTGTTTTGTGTTAATGGAGGTGGGAAGCTGCTAAGAGAGTTGTGATTATTTCCCCGCTCAGCAAACATAGATACTTTCCAAACTCCACTGGGATAATTCAGCTACTTTGACAATTCCCAAAATTGCTGGAAAATTAAGTTTTCTTGTAGATATCTGGTGATTTCTTCACCTTTTATTTGGCATAAAAAGGAAAAGTTGTTTTAAAATATTTTTTTCCTCCAGGTAGAAGCCTAGAATCACAGAATTATTTGGGTTGGAAGGGACTGTAAAGATGATCTAGTTCCAACCCTTCTGCCATGGGCAGTGACATCTTTCATTAAAACAGGTTGCTCTAAGCCCCATCCAATCTGCCCTTGTCTATCTATTCAGTTCAATGGCATTTTGCCTTGCAGAATGTTTCATTTGCTCATTTCTTAGAAAAGTTAATTTCTGAAAAAAAAATACTCTGATGTCCAGTCTGTCTGGTGTTCTATCCATGACAAAGAGCTAAATTTTGGCCCAAGAATACTGATCTTGTAGTGTTTTTAAGATAGAACATTGAGGTTTGGTGTTTTGAAAGTACCAGTCTCCTGCAGGAACAGTACTAAGATTCATCTGATATCTACTTTGAGGCACTGAAATTTAATTAAAACAGAGAAAAGGTGAAAGGATTTTACTGTCATAATTACTTTTATTTCTGTCAATTTTATTTAACAATATTTTTGTGTTTCAGACATACTTTTGTGAAGTTACATTGTGGTTGTGAAATACTGTATTTTCATGCAATCTCTGAGATTATTCCTCTGGATTTGCCACAAACACTTGGAGGTAAGGCCCTGCATGGTGCAGCAGTGAGGTACTAGAGACACTGTAAGGAAGTTAATGCAACAGGATATGGTAACACAAATCCTTTCATCCTGCTTCTTCTTGCATTCTGGACCCAAAGATGATTTCTGTGAGTCTGATGAGTTGCAGGGGGTTTTGTATGCTCTATTATTTGGAAGTGGCATTGTAGGATGATGTCTGCAGAGATCATGCATCAACACTGTTGAGCCTGGGGTCAAGGTGGATCCCTTGCTGAGGAACACAAAGCAAAGGTGAATCTGCCTGCATCTCAAACTCCTCTAGGAGTAGAAAAAGAAAGAAGCAGTTTAAAGGTACTGTGATTCCAGAGCTTTCATGTGAGAAGAGCCACTTGAGACTGGTAAAGATTACAGCCAAGAGTATGGTATCTGCTGGAGTGTGAAAAGCCTGGAATTAGAGAAGATAATTACTCAGCAAGCAGCACCCACAGCTAAGGGAAGGTTCCTGCAGTGCCATGCAGAGATGACCCCCAACAGTGCTAGTGGGAAAACAAAACCCTTGCCTGCTCTTCTCAACATCTGGTCACAAGGCTTCCTTTTCCCAGATGGGTGAAAGGGACAAGGATGGTAAGTTCACTCTTTAGTTCTCTTACCAGACATCAGAGATACACTGACACGGCTTCTACCCCTTGGATCAATCAAGAAGAGCAAAGAGAAGAGAAATATTATTTTCACTTCTTCCTCAGGCCTTTTATTTAGAAGTGGACTGTGAAAAATAGAACCAGGCTTTTAAGGTCTTTATCCCATCTGGTCTTGAGACAACAAGATTATATATACATGCTGTATTGTATCTTTCTTGAGGGAAAAACAGAGAAAACTCTTGGAAATATCAAGATTGCGATATATAAAGATTGTAGGGTTTTTCTCATAGGCAACTCTTGTTGGATTTTACTATGGTCATTTTTAAATAGAAGGTGTGCAAAAATTTGGTGGCCTCTTTTGTATAGTGTTACAAAGTTAGAACATGGTTAGCATTCTGGGTAGTGCACGAAACCAAGTTAGTGAAGGGAAGCTAAACTACACTAGATTACAACCATCCTTCTATTAATCTGCACTGAAGATAACAGAAATGTCTGATGTGAGTCTGATGACTTCAACAGGTCAACCCTCCAATGTCATCACTACAATTTTTTTGTTTACTCAGTGTTAGGCACTGGCGGGGGCCAGGGCAGCAAGATCCAATAAAAGCACAACCAGACTGCCCACACCTCAAAGTTTACAATCTAAAGATGTTACCATTTCCCTCAGAGCTGTATTTCCTTCTCTAGTCCTTATTGTGTTAAACATGCTTCCAAGATTGAAAGCACCAGTATCTTATGGAGCTGCAGCGCAGCTATTCTCAAGAATCCTGCAAGCTGCTGCAGGTCTGGGCCTGCTCAGGTGTCCACTTCTGGAAATGGGTGTTCTCTGGAATGGTCTTCAGGACCAATAGGAATGAAGTCTTCTTCTGAGTAATATTTTTCTCTGGCACATGGAGCAAAATCTTCATTTGGTAATTAATATGTGTGCAAACACAGCACAGAAAATTGATCAGCTTCCTCCCAGGTCTGAGCAGAAACCATCAGCACTGTTAGTGTTTCTGCAGTTATTGTGAAGGCACCCAGACCTCTGGGTTGTGCACAAGTGCCTCTAGACTTACTCATTACAAACCTAGCTTTTTCTGCCTTCATGATAATAGTTTTGGATGTCACCAAATACATTCTATATTCACAGGTGGAAAGGGAAAAAGGACAAAACAACACCATTTATTTTATCCCCTGCTTCCAAGCCTTATCTGAGAAAACAACTATTTACAGCAGAATCAGCTAGTAAAAAAAAACAAGGGACAATATGGAAAAAATGATTTTTCTTTCAATTCACAATTCAGTCCTAACATAGGCAGAAAGTACAGACATGTTGTAAGCATTGTGTGGCTGCTATGGATAAGCTGAGTCTCTTAGTTTAAATCTTCACTGACCTCAGAGCAAAACTATATCCACACCTGACTGTTAAAGGTGGGCTCTTGTTTCCAGTTCAAGCTAGACATCCATGCATTCTAGTAATCAAGACTTTGTACATACCTCAGGAGATCTTTACAGGCATTGACACCACATTCAGGAGGAGTGGATTTGCTTTTAGCTATTCTGCTGCTATTACTCATTGACATATGCGGCTTCATTTGTAGAGGAGCAACAGCTTAATCTCAATNGCTCCATTTGTAGACGAGCAACAGCTTAATCTCAATTTCACTTAGGGATAAGCTGCCTCTCAATTATCTTGTGTTAAACACAAAGAGTTACCACAACAGAGCTGACATGTTACAAATCAATGTATTACTTTATGCAGTGGTATCTTATTCTTGTGCTCCTAACCAAAATTATGTTCCTGCCATCTGTCATGTGTGGCTTCCCTTTTCCCTGACAAGGGACTTCACCTTCAGCAAAGACACCATTATTTAATGACATATTCTAAGGATATATATTTTCTTTAGTAATAATGAGTTTTGCTTTTTGTGTGTTTACATGTTGCATCTCCCTCTGGAGTTGAGATGATTTATATATTNTTCATCACCAAATGATGAATGAAATTCTTTCAGATTTCAAAGTTAAAAAAAATTGGGAAATAAACAAAGGGAAGATTTTCAGAGCAGTATGAAGTTAACTGTGCTGCCTATCCTGTTTGTTTTAGGAGAAAATACAGCAAGTTATAAACAGTAGCCTATTACGATAAAATATGAAGTAATTTGCAGTGACAAAGTAGAAGAAAAAAAATGTAGTGAACTAATCATTTGAGGAGAAAATGAGAATTTTGATATAAGACTATGTAAAGCATATTTCTATATGGTATGTGTTTAATGTAGTTGTGGAGGCAATATCTCTTTTAACATCTGAGAATAAATTGTTGCCTCATGAGGAACAGTGAATAATGAAGCAAAAACTCCAAAAGAACTTAAAATTTATGTCTTTTTTTCTTTGCATTTATGCATGCTTTTGAGGCTGGTCAGCAAATAAGAGATCTGTCTCAGAGAAGGAATTGAAACATAAAAAGAGGAGTAAGAGTGTTAAACAGTGAAACCCATAGGAATGATAGAGCTTCACAGAAAGGAGACGGGGGGTAGTTGCAAGTATTTTTGAGAAAGGAGTGATGCTGAACTTGGAAACATGAAGCTAATCCATCTGGAGATAAAATAATACACATTTATGAAATGGGAAGGAAAAATCTCTGGACCAGTAGTGCTAAGAGCAAAGAGGATGTGGATGCATTTGCAATGCAGTATCACTTAGAAAAGGCTGGTGGAGGAGAGAGGGGGGATGTGAGGACATCGATCAGCTGCTAGGAAGCAGCAGCATTCTTTGCACATGACCCTTCTGCTCCAGGCCTTGCTGATTGCACATGGTTAGAATGACTCTGTAGGGAAAGTGGGACTGATTTGTTGTACATGTTTTAAAATATGAAAAGTAATCCACTTTGACTAAAGACTGAACTCAACAGAACTCAACAGAAATATCAACTAGCAATTAACTGACAGATGAAATCAGCAAAGGAAAGAGCTGATTATTATTTTCTATTAACCAAACATATATTTTTCTAGTGATGAGCAGAATAAGTATTCTGATAATGTGATGTTTTTGAAGGGAGAAAAGTAAGTAAATCCCTCTATGGGACATGGAAAAAGAGAAAAAAAAAGCAATAATAAAGAAACTATATTGCAAAAGCAATTGTTTAAAGCTCTGCTTAAATAAGAATCTCTATGTGAAAGGTATTGAATGCTCAGGCTTTAAAAGCTAAAGCACTAATTGGTGTCCTAGAACTCTTTGGACAGATACTGCCTTGAATCTCTTCCTTATAGCTAATTTAAACCTACCCACGTTAAGTTTAAAGCCACTACCCCTTTCCCTGTAAAAAGTACCTCTCCAGATTTCTTGTTAATCCCTTTAGGGGTGAAAACCAATATACATTTTCCAGAAAAGCTAAATGGCATGTTCTATTTTCGTAGTATTTCACAGTTGCGTTTGTGGTCGGACAATGAAATGTAGCCCCCAGGAAACAGCTTTACCTCCCCTTTTTTTGGAAAGGTC